>JAEANM010004285.1:0-21022 GCA_017656035.1 Myanophis thanlyinensis
CCCCCTGAGATTCGGACCATTACTGACCTCCGAGCCTTCCGATGTGCGTTAAAAACCTACCTCTTCCAGCTAGCTGGTCTGGCCTGATACCTCAGGGTGTAAATTTTAAATTGTTCTAGTTTTGTAATTTAAATTTTTTTTAAATTTAAATTTCTTTTAATTGTCGATTTTAACCTCAAATTTAACTCTTAATTTTAATTTGTATCAGCTTTATATAATTATTTTAATTGATTTTTAGATTGTTTATATACGTGTTTTTATCTGCTGTGCACCGCTCCGAGTCCCTTGGGAGAGGGGGCGGTATATAAATCTTGGTAAAATAAATAAAAATAAAAATGGTATACAAGCTTCATTGTCTCTGCTTCACTATCTTTCCAATATTCTTCCAATGCCCTTTTCCTTTTTTTCAACTGTCTGGTGTCCTTGAAACATTCCATGCCCACCTATGCTCCTTGGTAAGTGGACAGCCATGGAATGTTGCAAGAACACCAGACAGTTGAAAAAGAGAAGGGAGGCATTGAAAGACAGAGAAGAAGATATTATTCAGTGCTCCTTCACTTAAATGGACATGAAAAGTACAGTATTCTCACACAACGAGTGCCCTGTTTAGCAATTGTTTGACTGTGGTCACACTGATCCTTGAACTTATGACCATCACAGTGTCATATCATCACTATTTGTACACTTTACAGCCAACTTCTGACAAGTAGAGTCAATGGCAGTAAAATCACAAATTGTGTTTATGTGGTATCTTGCTTAATGATCAAAAGTGATTCACTTAACAACCATGGCAAAAGGGTGGTCATACATCTTTTGTGTTTATGTGATTTCTTGTTTACTGACTGCATTGCTTAATGATGGCGTTCTTATTTCAATGGTGAGAGTCATTAAGCAAGGACTATCTGCATGGAAGTCTGTAACAATTTCAGTGAACTAAGAGCAATTTAGATTTAGCAATATTAAACTGCCTGAATGCAAATGTAAAGCATGTTGTTGAGAGAGAGATCCAACCTGTTCATTTATACCAATAATTATACATGAAACATTAGTTTCTTATTATTATTTACTTTGAGAATATTACCAAAGTCTTTCTCCTTTTCCCAATTGTAATTTTCATTGAACTTATTTATGATGGGTGCAGTCTAATTCAAACTCATGTAAACTTAAAATAAAAAAACTCTTCTTATTGCCTGATTGTGTTTTTTTAACCAATTTTATATTGTCAGCAAGAGGAGAAAATAAACAATTTCTTCTTAATTTACAGCAGTAAATTAATAAAGAGAAGTTTAAAAAATTAAATCCTTACACAATTTCAAGGCAAGGCATTATCTTTTGTACCTTAAAGCAATTCTTTATTTTTTTTTTGACAAGAATTAAGTATCTTAGTCAGGCATCACACCTAAACACTTCCAAAAAAAGGTTCTAGCCTTTATTGTCGCTTACATAGTTTGAATATTCTTGGGGCAATCTTGACAGGAGAAATGTAGCATTTTCTTTAGGCAGGTCTATGGAAGATCTAGACCTAGGTTAATAATTTATATTGCATTTGAGGATGAACACTTCATGGAAAATATGCCTCAGAAATCTGGGTACATCTTGTGAATAATGCAAAATGGATGGATTTCTTTGCAGTATAATGCACAGCAAGAATGCATCATTGCATACTTCATAGCACTTCACAAAGCAAAAACATGGAAAAGAGATAACAGAAAGAAAATTCATATCTGGATATAAATATAGCTGCACTTGACCTCATCTTGAAATTTAACAAAGAAAAAATGATTAAAAGAATATTCAGAAATAGATGCTACACCAGGCTTCTTTAAATTTGATGGTGCCTTCCCTGATGCTTACCTCAGCAGGTTGCAACACGTGACTTTGATCTCAGAAGTTAAGTATAGTTCTGGATAGTACTTGGAAGAGTTCCAATAAGGAATTCCAGAGCTGTTGACTAGGCTGTGAGTTTGAAAGAAATAGTCAAAAGAGGGCCACAACATTTCCATAACACTGCTTGAACATGGGTCTCCAATCTTGGCAATTTTAAGACCTGTAGATTTCAACACCCAGAATTTCCCAGTCAGCGAATTCTGGGAGCTAAAGTTCACAAGTCTTAAAGTTGCCAAGGTTGGAGACCCTTGGCTTAGAAGATGGCATAAATGTAGTTAATTGATGGTGAACTAAGTTTAGAGCTGTCTACATTTATTTACCTACATCTCTATTCCTTCTGCAAAAGATCCTGCAAAAGAACTTGAGCCTTGAGATTTTGTTTGAATGAATCAGTACAACAATTCCCCTAAAAGCATTCAGAAAGAAAATGGAAAGCCCAGAAAATAAATCCCATAACTTTGGTCTGAGATTTTATGCGTAAATGTAAAAGAAGGATTCTGCACATTATACCTCCAGTTCATTTGTGATCTTTCCTTTAAATTTTCCCTCACTTCTCTGTTTACTATTGTGCTTAAAGAATCCACTTTTTCTTCAGAGAAAAAGGCAATCATTGGGCATTGGTATGAAAGAAATTGTGAATGCAATCACAGGAAAAGTATGCAAGTGTAGGCAGGCAAATGTCCATTTTAAATCTTGAAGACATGCCTAATGTGCCCAAATTATTTGGGTCAGTTAACTATTTCAGGACAGACCAATAGTGGTGGTATGGTTTATATGTCAGACTGATGGGAGAACCGAGGTTTACCTGTAATTATGGTTACTAGATGAATTGGACAGCTGGAATGAATCCAAAATGTTTATTCTCTAGCTGGAAGTAATGGTAATCTTAATCTAATTGTCAATGCTATCAGTCACTTGTAACAGGGATGTGGCTCAGAAGCAAAGAGCAGCAAAACCAATGGGTTTAACCAATGCGTTGGTTTAACATCCTTTGCATGTATAAAATCAAGGTATTATCTTGAGTTTAACAATAGATTTTATGCAGGGACTGATTTCTTCTTGCTCACATATGACTAATCCTGGACAGATGTAAAAATGTCTTCATTCTCATGAAAATTTAACATTTAGGCAATTCTGTATTTGCAAGATATTGTTGTTTTATAAAACTGCTATAGGAACTTGAAATAGCATAAATAAGAAATATATGGGGAAGGGCTGTTAAATTATGTCCTTACCTGACTTTGTTTTTTTTATTTTTTTTAAAAAGGTGCTTCAGCTGCTTTTTCAGCTTTTGGACCAAACAGCTAACAGGAAACTTGAAGTTTGGAAAGCAAAACAATGCACACTCAGAATCTCTCATGCCTGCTCATTTTTAAAACCTTTGAAAAGGCCAATAACTGTTAAATTAACTTATATACGTCTCTATTTATTAGCATATTCCACCAAGTAAGAAATTGATTTGCTTTTCTCTATGATCTAAAACACTTTAACTCAACTTTCTTTAATCTGGTGTTCCAGATGAAACCAGCTTGGGCCACAACTTCCAAAATTTGACTGATTTGCCAAATTCCAAAAGGCAAATTCACTTCTTCCAGTTGAGAAGATTAGCAGTAGCCATAGCACTTAGACTTATATACCCCTTCATAGTGCTTTACACTTCTCTCTAAGCAGTTTGAAGATATTGCCTCCAACAATCTAGGTCCTCATTTTACTAACCTCAGAATGATGGAAGGCTGAGTCAACTTGGAGCCGGTAAGAATCGAACTCCTGATAACGAGTAGTGAATTAGCCTGCAACATTGCATTCTAAGCACTGTTCCACCATAGCTCAGGAAAACAGACAGACTTCTGTCTCCATAGTATGGATTCAGAACAGTATGTGGACGGACCATACCAGTCGTGTTCTTAATGTAACAGTGCTTATTAACCTGACCAGCTGACTTAGGATCATGTGTGTCTTTCACTCTTTAGTCAGAAATGTTATCAAAGTTATAGTTCTTTTTTACAACATTTTTCCTCATCTCTATCAACAGGAAGGGATAATTGTTATGAAAAGTGGTAAATCTTAGAAAAATCTTCTGTCATATCCTTGAACCTCTTCCTGGCAAACAGCAAACTTCATAGATTCAGTCAACCTATGTTTGTGTCAATTGTTGGAGTCCTAAAAAACCAACTACTACTACACTTCTTATTGGGCACAGTTTCTTCCTATTTATCATTTAGAGAGTCATGCCTTGTCTCACATTCATTTTCATCCCTCTGAACATCCATATTTGTCTGAATCTGAAGGAACTGAGTATTGTTTCTGACTTCTAGTGGAGACTATATCTTCATTTCTTGCTCTTGGTTTTTATTTTCATCCAATGCATTTGATAGTGCCTTTTCTTCTGTCTGCTTTCATTGACTTTTTTTTTTAACCATGGAACTTCTTTTCTTAAAGGGTAGCACTTTGAGCTCCAATTCCATGGCTTTTCTCAAGGCTTGGCTTTGCTGCGAATCTATTTCACCTTCTTTTCAGAAAGGAAGACAAATACCACAAACATTGCAGGTCATAATTGCAAATTCTTGTTTGTTGATTTTCCTTTTATCTTCATAAAATAGAAAGGCTTTTATTTCTTGTTGTTGTTCCTTAGGCTTTCACATTAGTCAAGTACAATTGGGTTAGAGGTAAATTGGTCAGTCTTCCACAAGAGTCTCCAGGCAAACTAATTTACTAATCTTGTACAACCTGCCATATTTCGTGAAAAATGTTTCTGTGGATTTTTAAGATTGCCTGATTGCTATCATTTAAAAACAAAGAACCAAACACCAAAGCATTATTAAATTACCCCAAATTAATCAGAGTTATTTTGTGGGAAGAAGGGAAGGAAAGGAATGGACAGTAGAAGCCTTGGGCAATAGAGAATTTGTGGGGGGGGGGAGGAAAATACAATGCAACAGACATATTATTTATCTGAATTTCTGTAACAAGAAGCAACATTACCACCCCCAAGAAAGGATCCTTCTCTTACAACTTTTTGCAGTAGAGGACATGGCTTCAGTATTTTATGCACTGGGGGGGGAGTAAGAAGCAAAACCAGCCTATATCATGAGTTTTTAGAAAACAGAAATTAGTATCACCAAGTAATTGTTTTATGTTCTCATCTGTTGAACATAATTTTAGACCTCAGGTCTGTGCCCATCCACATGGTATCAAACCTCAGCACAGACTCAAGGAAACTGACTTCTAAATATATATCAGATGTATTTAAGAGTATTCATTAATAAATATGTGTAGTTGGGGGGTGGGGAAAGTACAGCTTATCCACTGACCTGGCAAAGTTGTAATGTTTCGTCTTAAGTCGAAAGTTAAATTGTGAAAAACATGTTTGAAACTTGTCTGGGGCTACTTTACTTTTGGCTCCATGTCCAATGTAAGATTGGATTAAATAAAAGGTTCAGATTAGAGAAAACAAACAAAATCTTCACAATATATAATTCTACCCACTATTCTTTAACCAAGTGTTCAGCATTCATATGCTGCATAAAATAAATGCCAGTGACAGTAAGTAAAAGCCTTGCTCCTACAAAGTTCATTTGTTATTATATTACTCAAAGTAATTATGGTTTGAAGATATATTTCCAGCAGAAGGCAAATGATTTGTTTTAGTAAACAACAGTGATGGTGAATTCAGTCTTTGCCTGGGTAATGGTAATGGTGTCCTGCATACTTCCTGATGTGTTCATATGCTTATTTTTTTTCCCTGCTCTCCATAGCTGCTATTTTAACCCTTTACCCCTTGCTCTTCAGTCTTCTTCAGGCTCTCCATCCCGTGATCACATACAGTTTAATTCAGGGCCCCTGGAATTCAGCAGCACTTCCTGGCCAGCTTCTGCGGCAAGGGTAAGCGAATTCTGCAGCAAATGTCATTCTGCATTATGGCAGTGAGAGTCTGAAACCATCTGCCACTCATGCATCCACCTAACCCAGCGTTGGCTGCAGAATTCCAGGAGCCCTGAGCTTTTCCATGGCCATAGAATTGCTCATTGGCTGTGGAATTTCTTCATTGGGAGGGAACAATCAATACGCCATATGATTTTTCAGATGGCTAACTTATGTGTCAGTGGAAGTGGGTTGACACTCCATGCCAACACTTTTGTTGTTTGTGAGATGAATATATCGGAGTTTTGATATTTAATCGAAACTCTGGAATCACAGCACGTCTCTACTTCTCCATTTATACCCTTTCCTATATTGTACTGAGAGAATATATAAACAGAAAGCCGCCATTTTGAATTCCCCAGGCCCGAAACTATATTGATGTAAATCATCTTCCTTATCGTATGTCTTGGGAGGGTAATTTAGGGGAAATGCTTAGGTTCATAAGTTGGACAACAAGCAGCAGAAAATATGTATCTGTAACCAGTCTTTTCATATTGATTTTACGTTGCATTGGACATGATTGAAGCTGGAAGTGAAGATCCAAAAATAAAACAAAACTTCAACATTCAGTTTTCTAATATATTTCTTGTACATACATACGTAATCAATAGATTGTTCGCTGAAGAGGAAATGTTAGTTTCTGAGGTGCAATTGCATCTCTAACAGTTGGGTGGAGGCAGTTGATTCGCTGTGGCAATCCCTAACAGGAACAGCCGAAAGAAGAATAATTGCATCTCTAATACCATAAGAACTTCCCTTTTTGGGCAGATCAAGGGTCATTTAGTCCAGCATGCTGTTTTCTAGAGCAACAGGATGCTTACAAGAAGCCTACAGCCAGGAAAAGTAGCCTGTATAATGACTACACCAATGTGAAGGATAAACGCAGATAATACCCATCTACAGTCCCCAACATTTGGGAGTTATCAGTGTATATCATTGATATTGATATAGTGGTTAAGCCTAGAAACCAGGAGACTATGAGTTTTAGTCCTACCTTAGACAAAAAGCTATCTATGTGTCCTTGGCCAGACTCTCAGCCCTGGGAACCAGACAATGGCAAACCATTTCCAAGAAATTTTGCCATGAAAACTGCAGGGTCTTGCCTAGGCAGTTGCTAAGAGTTAGCACTGACTCCAAGGCACCCCAGAAATATATACAAGTAAGCAAGTTGATCATCCAAAACAACATTAGTATTTACATATTAATGACCAATGGTGGCAGCTGGTGCATTTTAATCCTTTCTGTTTACAGAATTCCTTCTGTTACTGTCCCTCCTTCATATATGTAATTGCCAATTTCTATAGCTTTCTGCCTAGAAACAGGACAGAAGGCCATAACATTAAATCTGAAACATAAGCACCATCATTATCACTTTCATAATCCAAAGCCTATAAACAGAACAGTAGCAAAGTTAAAAAAAAAAAAAAAGCATGTTAACAGTTTTAATACTGTGCTTTTCCTTTGGGAAAGTATTTCTTATACTCTCATTGACAGGTAATGCCCTCTTGTGGAAGTAATGTTTTTGACATCTAAAAGCATGGTTTTGGATTTTTCCTTTGGCTACCTAGTGGTAAGACTATAATTTTAATTAAGAAAACAGTGCTAAAAAGAAATGAGACAACCTTGGTATGGTCCACTAGCCCCTCTTAACTTTTCTTGCCATATGAAACCTTCAATTTTTTTATGAGTCCAGAACACACACCAAAGCTCCATGTCTTTTAAACTGGTTCGCCACTGGTTTTTCACTGAAAAACTTCAGCTTGAATGGTATAATTTACAAGCTTCAGATTTTGGGACGATGGCTTCTTTCTTCCTTAATGCATTCCCTACTCCTGGCATTCCCTGCCAACATCCTGGGTTGACTATCTCCCCATCCACACTACTAGGTAGAATCTCCAGTGGTGAAAAATTGGAATGCAGGGGAAATTGGGGGGGATGCTTGTAAAATGCATTGATGGGAACTACTTTTCTATATTCCTGGCTGGCAGAGAAGTAGCAGCTGAACTTTAATGAAGTGTCTGGCCAGATTGTATTTGAATGAAATGCAATCTGCCAGGCACTTGGGGAGCACATCAAAACTCCCTGTGGGATAATAGTTGCCGTCTTCGTGTGCCAGGATGTTTGATTCAGGCCTCTAAAAGGAAACACACACACACATCTCATCACCATACACTTTTTGAATATAGCACCTAGGAATACTTCCACCTTCTTTCTATGAGATTATAATTTTTTCAATGTTGGAAAGAAAGCCCCATTTTTAGGCCTTGACTTGCCTTATGATTTTAAACACAAGGGCCTTTCCAAATCAAGGCTGTTGGTTTGTATTAAGAATGCCTGTCTATATTTTGATTGCATTTCCATTATACAGCTGAAATGTAGTTTTGTGTCACAATATAAGCATGTTATATTTCCAGTTAGCAACAACCACCAACTTTGTTTTAATTGTGGGGTTTGGGAGCTTTGCAGTAACTTGGCCTCCTGATGCAAGCAAAATCAGCACTGTATGGGCAGAAGTGTGGGGAAAACACAATCTGGTTTGATTTTGCCTGCTTTCATCAGGGAAGTGGGTTTTTTGTGCCTAGTTAATGACAAACATATTTAAATGTTGTTTGAACTTAAAATGGAACAGCCTTTGTTTTGTCCAAAATTGCAGTTGCATCTCTGGCAGTGAAACAAAGGCTAAACATATTTACTCCAGAGTAAGTTATACTCAGTGGGAGCTTGTTTTTAGCAAAATATCCTTTTGACCGAACAGCCCAAACTACAAGTGTTGCATGTCTTTTAAGCTGCTAGTGGTTATAGATGTTATACTCAAGAGAATGGAGGTTTATGTAATTAAAACATTAGTATGTTAGCATGATATATATGAAAATACAAACAGGCCCTAGCTATAGGGCAGATGTTTTCCTTTCTAAGCTGATCTGAAATAGTTTTTGATTCTGAAGTTGAATATTTAAACGTTGAATTATACTATTTTATTTTGTTTTCCTCTTCTGTAAACTGAAACAAATTTCTTTCCATCCCATTACCTCCCCCATTTTGCTCCTGGATTTTTAAAAAGATTGTTTCAGCAGATAAAAGTCTTTTGTTTCATTGGGAGAAAAATTGTGCACATGATGCAGATCAGCTGTGCCTCAACATGCCTGCAAAGGAAATCTTTTAGTTATCCAATCATCATCTGCATGCAATACCAGCTGCTTTTCTCCATCTGTCCTGGAAGAAAATTGTTCAGTTCCAGAGTACCTCTGGTGGAAGTTGTGTAATCAAAAGTTGTGCATCTTCCTCTATCCAAATCTGGCCATTTTGGCAGCAACATCAACTTGGAACCAGTGTCACTTTGTAATAGGATTCTTATTACAACCATGAACCATTTCAAATATCTGATATCTCATGAGAATGGCCTACAATACCCAAGTTTAATGTGCCAGTTTATGCATTAAACTTTAGCAGCTTTGGGAATAGATGTCTGTTAATTCCTCAAAAATAATGAAAGCGACAATGTCAAATTGATCTCCTTGAAACATCAGTTATGATCTTAATATACAATAACTTTTAATAGCAACTATGAGCTGCCAATCAGGAGAATATTGTGTGTCATCAAGAGACATGGACTACAGGTAATCCTCGATTTACAACACTTCATTTAGTGAACATTCAAAGTTACAACAGCACTGAAAAATGTGACTTGTGGCCATTTTTCAATGTTACAACCTTTGAAGCATCCTCATGATCATGTGATCATAATTCAGATGCTTGGCAACTGGTTCATACTTATGACCGTTGCTATTTCCCAAAGTCATGCAATCACCTTATGCCATGTTGCGACAAGCAAAGTCAATGGGGAAGCCAGTTTCACTTAACTGGGTTACTAATTTATCAACTATAATGATTCACTTAGCAACTGTGGCAACCAAGGTTGCAAAATGAGGCAAAGCTCACTTAAATAATGTCTCACTTAACAACATAAATTTTGGGTTCAGTTGTGGTCATAAGTCGAGGACTACCTGTAATGTAAAGCTATAGTATTTGTTGCTACATGATACCGCTCTCAATTGTAATTATGATAGGCAACTGAGGCACCAAGATAGAAAGAGTTAGACAAGAACTGTCCAGACTTCACAGTAAAGGAGAGGTTTTTAGCACATTATTTTTCTCTGTATGGCAGAGATCTCTCTGTATTGGGTATGACTATATTCCTTATTAACCTAATGGTTTCTTTTACTGCAATTGGAGCTGCTGCTATCAAATATCTTTCTCCTCCTTTAAGATACTGTATAGAAGTTTCAAGAATCTGAGTTTGTCACAATTAGTTAAAACACCACTTCCCAATGGTAGTCTAGACTCATTGTTCATTACATGTCTTATTTTTGGTGGATTAGAAAACTTGAGTCAAATATTAGTCAGGACCATAAGGATAACTACATCTATCTATACCCACCTATTTATCATGTATATCTGTCTGCATGCCTATTTATTATCTATCATTTATCAATTTATCATCTGTCATCTATTACACGAGTGTCAAACTCGCTGCATCATATTGCTGTCACGTGATGTTGTTTCATAATGTTTTCCCCATTCGCGGAGCTGGAGTGGGCGTGGTCTATGCGTGACACATCCGGCCCACAGGCCTCCAGTTTGACACCCCTGATTTATCATATCTATTATCTATCATCCCTTTTTATCTGTCTATCATCTCTATTTAGCGCTCTCTCTCTCTCTCTGTGTGCATGTGTGTCTATATCATCTATTTGCTGACAACCTCACTCTTACAGTAACTCTGGAGTCTTGGGAAAAAATTATCATATTTGAAAGTAGGAAGCAATTTCATTATGCATCTTTGGAATATAGTCAGTAAGAGCCAACATGCTGTGTTTGGATGTTTAGTGAATGGCGCCATCTCACTTTAGCAAACAAAAAGGAACAGGAAGGAAAATTGGGAGAAGGGGAGCTGTATTGCTTTAGTTCTTATACTTCTTCACCAAATTATCTTTCTAAACAAAACTAACTTGTTTTGTTCAATTTATGATTTATTTTCTCTTCCTCCTTTTTTAATCATAGGGAAAAAAGAAAAGACGAACAAGAGAAAAGCAGCAAGATTCCAATTCAGGTAAACCCGTTGGTGTAAAATCTAGCACATTATCTGATTACTGATCACTTCAGTTACATTGGGAAGAAATTAGCCAAATAAGATTTCTTCCAGGATGTGTAGTCATGGATTATTGGGACTATCTATGCCAGTGGTGGCAAACTTACGGCATGCGTGCCAGAGGTGGCACTCAGAGCATTCTCTGTGGCATGCATGCTGTCGCCCCAGCTCAGCTCCACCGTGTTTCTCTGTAGCATTTCTCGCCGTTGTTTGCAAGGAAACTGAAGTTTCCCTGCAAATGACAAAACAGAAGCTTGCAAAAGAAAAAGATCGCACCTCTTGCAGAGCTGCTGGTGTTGTGATGCCCTGCCTCCCACTGGCCAACTGGTCTTCTGGTCTCTGTCGCGCATGCATGCGATAGACTTGCAGTTTGGGCACTCAGTCTGTAAAAGGTTCGCCATCACTGATCAATACTTTACTGTCTGCACTAACCTCTCTAGTTTTGCCGCTATCTACAATTATATATTTGTCTGCTATTCTGTGATGACAATATCAACAGACCAAAAGTAACTAATTCATGTTAACCGTAGTTTGAAGTACCAACTTAATCCCATCTTCTTGCCTTGTCTCTTTACATTTATGACTGTTTCGAGTTACTTCAGTAACAAATGAGCAAAGCATAAGTTAAAACATTTATAAAACATTTGACTTCCAATCCAACAGCCCATTTTTTCAGCAGCTAGCCAAATATACAAAAGGAATCTTTTTGAGGCCAAAGGGCTCAATTAAAAAAAAAAAAAGTATGGGGGAGGGGTGTACATTACCATGAAACCGAATGGGTTCAAAGGGGAAAAAACAAGTAAATAAAATACAATAGATTTTAAAATGGATTAAATAAAATTCTGCCTTAGCGATACTTGCCAGATCTTGTTTTTATAACTAACTATATTGTGAAAAAGTAGATTTTTATGATGTATGTTTTTCCTTTGTAATCAATTAAAGATTGCTATTTTTAAAACATATAGAAACTCAATCAGCACAAAGGCCTTTGTTTAGGGAATTAGAAATAGTTAACAGGCGTGGTGCCTATAACAGTAATAACAGTTTCTAAGAAGGATATAAACCCTTAACAAATGTGTTCTCAAAAATGCTTTTTAATATTAGTTTTTTCTTAAAAGTATTCACATATTAAAATGTAATTAATCTATTTTGTCATTAGATAGGGCATTTGGAAAGATACCTATGAAAAAGAAAATCAGATTAATTCCAAAACATTTCTTAAATTTAATTTACATTAAGCACATTTTAAATCTTAAATTCATTCTGGATAATGAACATTAGTCAATTTCTCTTTGATTCTTGAACCCTATTAAAAAAGAAGAGTAAAAGTAAAAATCATTTCCAAATTTTCAACAGCAAGAGGAAAGGGCCCCACCAAAGCTTTTGGAATGTAAGTTTCCCATACATACTGTAATATTGGCTATTGACTCATAGCTTTGTTCTAACAAGTCATATAATTTTGTAAATCTCAGTGTTTGATACAAGAGTTTGGAATCCCTGTTATCAATAATAAAAACAACAGATTGCTATAGAAATTTACTGAGGCAGCCATTTTTGTGGACTAAGCATCCATGTTCTGAAAAATGTCTACAGAAAAGCTCAGTCAAGCAGTAGTATATACCCATGTGAAAGCTGTGTGTATAGCAATTGCACTTAGACTTATATACCACTTTATACTGCTATATAGCTTTCTCTAAGCGGTTTACAGTGTCAGCTATGTATCCTCCAATAATTGTGGTCCTTGTTTTATCAATCTTAGAAGGATGGAAGGCTGAGTCAACCTTGAACTGGTGAGACTCGAACTGCCGAATTGCTAGCGGATGAGTCCGGGTTCCATCAGATCACAATAGCTGGGTGGGCTGGACACCAACAACTATAGTTCAGCATCTGGAGGGCTGTACTCCTACTTCTGAACTAGACTGTAGCTAAGCATTAATTTCTAAGTGATTTCTTGCTCTTTTTTTTCTAACCTGTTCATTTAACAGTAAGGTTCTGGCACATAGGATGTCACTAAATTACTTCTTCATAAGGAAGAATATAACAAAATTCTAACATAAAAAGACCTGCTTGCTTGCTTGGCAGAATTTCAGATCTAATCAAACCTAAAGGAAGTTTGCCAATATTCTATAAAAAATGCATAGGTTTAGGAACAAAAGTGACCAAAATTAAATAAAGAAGAAAACTCTAGTATATTATACTACTGACCTGCAATTTCATTTTCCTAATCATTGCATCCGTGGCTCTTTCAAATCTATTTGTTTAACACTCACCTTTTTGGGAGAAAGATGGCATTACTAGACATTTATGGTGAAGAATTAAGTTTACCTGGCCTGTTTAGTTTTTTTCTTCAGCAGCTAAATCAACCTTGCATCTTTTCTTCCTTCTCCTGCTCTTGCTGCTGTTTGTGCCTCTGCCTTGCCCATTCAATACGCATGCTCCTTGTTCAGATCCTGCCTCTCCTAAGAAATGCAGAGCTCGTTTTGGCCTCAACCAACAAATGGACTGGTGCAGCCCATGCAGGTGTGTATCAGGAACTTTCGCTTTGCAGCCTTGTTTCTTACCACAAAGATGGTTATACTCTGTTTTGATTTATCTCTCTTGCATCATTTCTATAAGCTGCCTTTTCTAACTCTACTAACGGTGCTGCTTAAGGCTTGCTCTCAAATTTTCCACAGGCTTCATCTGAGTGACCTACAGAGGCTTTCTGCATTTAACGCTGAAGAGAAAAATTAGTAAAATACCTTGGCATAATGTATATGAGGGAGGAACCCTTTTTTAAACTATAGTAGTACACAGAAAAATGATTACACTTTTTGAAAAGGGTATCAGATTTATTTAAAATGGACTAAAGGATAAAAGTGGTCAGATTGCTTTTCTGTGAATCAGCAACCAAAACCTACTGACATGCCCTTCCTTGCCAATTGCCAATCCAAACAGTATGACTTCTATAGTCCTCCAAAGCTCTCTTCTTAGTAATCTTTTAGAAAAAAATGATTCCTGTTCCTTGAGAATTTTGGTTAAGGAAGCAATGACATTTATTATTCTTGGTGTTGGTTTCAATACTTATGCATCAGCAGTCCTCTACAATTAATTGTTTTAGTTTCTTATCCTGGCAATCTCTGGCTGAAGATAATATAAACGTACTGAAGCAATCTGTGGCTGAAGATAATGTAAACATACTGTCCCCACTTTTTTTCTTCCAGAACAGATCCAGACTTTTTTTAAAGTAATGCAGGAAAGAAAAAAAGTGTAACATAGGGCTCATCAAATATGTGCTTGTAGCGCAAACAAGACTTCCCAGTATTTATTTATTTGGGGCTGGGTGTGTGCAAGATTACTAAGTAAAATATTATGCAAATGTAATACCATTTATGATAGGAACAACAGTAACAAAGAAGTAGTCTATAAACCAAATATATTTGGTTATACTTTATATTTGTATATATAAATACTGTATATTGTATTAACACTGTAACACGGAAAAGGACAGTCTTCAAACATTGAGAAAGGGCAACAATCCTTGTTCTCATCCTTCCTTTCCTATGTTAAACCAGCACTGATAAGAGAATATCTACTTACCTCTCCTATAATGATGTTATCTTGGTTTTATTTAGAATACAGGACAATTTATAAAAGGGCCTATACTTTTCATACTTTCACATCTTTACTATTGATGGCTCTCGGTCCTTTTCTATAGAGAGCTACTTAGCCCTAAAGAACACCTTGGTGCTCTTTGGAAGCACCAGGTCAAGATGTTTGTTCTAGATTTGGGAGATCATGGGTTGAAAATCAACACTCTGTCATGATTCTACCCAATTTGATTCAAACCATCTGTATCCTCCAATTAAAGATAGAATTTTTATTTGGTTAATTGGTATTTCTTTCAATGTTGGTTTATTGGGCGAAGGAATTTGGTACATAATGGCTTCTGTAACTATTTGTAATGGTTGCACCATATCTACCTAGCCATCAGAATGCTTAAGTTCTAGGGAAAAACTCATCAATATTCATTCTGATTATTCTTATTTGATATTAAATGTTTTCTCTTTTATAAATGGTATCCATGTAGTATAAGTAAATTAAAACTTTATTTCAAGACTAGAAACAATAACTAGAAACTAGTGAATGTCTCTAGGAATACAAATATGGCACTCTTTAACTTTTCTTTCTCAGTATATATTTGTACTGAGGTAAGAATATTTTGCTTGTACCATTGTTTCCAGATTAACAAAAGTAGTTGAGCTGTGTCTTTGAAGCTAATCCCTTACCACCTCTTCTAAAATGCAGTGCATAAACCATTTGCAGGACAGTGGTAATGTCTAGCTAGGCAGCATGGATCTTTGGCTTACTGGTTTATCTTTTCCCAAATAATGAGTCTACAAATTTTCAAATGTTGCATTTCCTTACAGTTGTTTCACAGTGCAGTAAAGCTCTCCACACTTTTAAAACAATTGTTCTATTTCAGTCTGCTTTAAACTCTATCTCTTCATGCTCCCAGAGAATCTGAACTATGAACATAGGCTGAGAAGAATCTTCTTTGCCAAGGCCTGTGAGAAAAAATTGCCTTCTCAACACAGGATAGACATCTTCTAGCATATGAGCTGGGAGACTATAGTATTGTCCAATGTATGCTAGACAGAGGCAGCCAGTGACACCATTGGCTTGTTTTTCTCAAGATGGTTGACCAGGAGCATTCCCAGCAGGTGCCAGATGGTTCAGACAGGTGTGAGCAAGGTGCACTACCAGCTCACCTGTCCTGACACATGCTTGTCAGACTTTTTGCCAGTCAATGCCAAAAGAAGTTGAAGTGAAATTGCCACCGGTTCTGCGCATGCTGGTCAACAATCCATAGATGTGTAGCTGGCTGGCATCAATAGTTCAACTCTCCAAGGTACAATGGCCAAAATATTGCCATTACTGGTCCTTTTTTTTTTTTTTGCATTCATAAGCTGAAAATCCTCAGGCTGAAGTGTTTTGAAGCTGGCCACTTTTATTGCATGCTGCAAAGAACTCTGTTGTGTTTGTCAAAAGCAACCTGCTTGGAAAACCTTTACGTACCAAGAGGGCTCAGATAGGCTGGCTATGGTGTTTGCTACAGAACTGCCTAGAACATCTCCATCATACAGTTGCACCATTGATCCATTCCCATAAACTGAAGACTTTCCAGGCTACATAGCTTCATTGCACCCTATAAGTAATTTTGAAGTTGCCTGGCAGAAAGTCCCATCAACTAATGCTGAGTGAAAAGGCTGAGAGAGCCCATCTCCCACAGCCTTTGCCCGAAGTGGGTTAAGAGCACCTAAATAGCTTAAGGTGAATTAGATGGCCTTTTCTGGTAAAACTGAATTTGTTTGCTTTCACAGTTCAAAAGATTTGCCCAAGGTGTACTGGAAATATGCAGAACTGCAATAGAAAAAAATAAGATTATAGTTTTGAAGTTAATGTGATATCCTTTGTTAGTCAAGTGGTACCTATCACCAATGAATTACAATTACTTCATACTCAAAGCAGAATAATAATTTCTGAAATATGTTCAAGTATGGACAGAGCATCCTTAGAATTACCCCTGCCAAAACCGCTACTCATCTCTAAATTTGGGGGGGGAGGTGCCTTTAAGACAATTGCTCCTGTAACTGTTGGACAAGTCACTGCAGTTTTAAAGCAAGATTTCAGAAGTGGTTTGCTATTGCTTCTTTCCAAGGGAGAAAAAAGTTATTGGTCTCCAAAGTCACCCAGCTGGCTTCATGCCTAAGGCTGGGACTAGAACTCATGGTCTCTCGGTTTTAGCTCATTTCTAGTTTCTAACTACTACACCCATGAATTCAACTTAAAACAAAATCTATTCCCCACACAAGTCCTAAAACTAAATAAAGAAAAAAACCAATTAAATGACTGACTCAAAAATATTACACTTATTTATTGGGAATTATCCAATTCTACATATCTCTCTGTGGCTTTTTTTTTCTTTCAGTAATCCCTTGGACAGCAATAACCAGAACTAAACATTTCTGATAACTTTTTCTTTGTTTTGCAAATTGGCTTGAAGAAATTTTAGCAGTTTTACGGTTATACCTCCACCTAGTGGTAAAAAATACAAGTTGACAATAAGATGGTGGTTTTTTTTTTATTCTTCTTACAAAAACTTGAGTAATAGGTGTTAAGAATGTTTTTCCTTCTAAATCCTTGTTCCATAGACACTATACTTGTATTAAATGCTATAATGCTTTCATTTTAAAAAATATGACTCTGTAAATTCACCCTTTATTTACAGATAACTCTCTTCACTGTTCTTAGGAGGAAAAAGAAGTGCATTCGATACCTACAAGGAAAAGGACACTGCTCCAGCCCAGTTTCTTCCAATGGAAGTACTATAGATTCCCCTCCTTCCCCTTTGGATGTGCTCCAGTGTACATCCCCTGCTTTTATTCCAAACAAGCTCACTGCTCCTGCTGATCTTATACACCAAAACCAAGCCAATCCTTCTTCTTTATCTGCACATCTCAAAACTGCTACAAGCACATCAGGACTTCCTTCTAAATGTTCAACAATGCCTCATAAACCCATAGTGCCAGGTGAATCCTCAGGGCACAGTATGGTATCAATAGAAACATAGTACTTATGTGATAACAAGGCACCGAGATTCATCAGGCACTTTGCTGATTGGTTCTGCTGCATACAGAAGCTACAGAGACAACTTCAGCCTGCCATCAAATGGTATAGTCTTAAAGTCAGTCAAAAGCCAAATCACAAAACAACAACACTGCAGCACTAAAAGTGTTGACTAAGTAAGGACATCAGCAGTCTCTTTGAAAAGTATGAAGACAAACTTAATTCTGGTCAGTAACTGAACTATTTGATCCTTTTTCCAATTGAGAGAAAAACAAAATACACTGATCTCATTGCATGAGAGGTGCTATAAACGTTAAGGCATTTATTAAACTATCATAGTCAGAGTCCTGAGGTTCAGCCATCCAATAGATATTACACATTACAAAAGCAGTTGTTGAATGACAAGCTCAAATGTTCGAGAGAAAAAGTATAAAGCAGCTTGTAAGGAACTAAAATATTTAATTATGCTTCATCTTTGGGATCAAGGATGGATTGCATTAACAAATGTTTATTCCAGCAGCTTTATTAGGTGGTAAACTAGAAAACACTGGTTGTGAAAGTCTATTTAGTATTCCAGACATAGGGCTGCGTGCATTACAATTTTTCAGCTATAAAGATTTTTTTTATCCTATCTACTGTAAAATATGCAAAACTCAAAAATATTTTTCAGTTTACCGTACTTTTGCTATGTAATCAATGGGAAATAAGAAAAGGATATCAGCTGTGCCTCTAATCACTAAAATTTTACTCTGCAGTCTTTGTGACTTAAAAGCTTGCCAAGATTTACCCACCATCTATTTCAAGCCAATTGTGATAGTGCACTCTGCCTAGAGTCATTTCTGCAACTTCAGCATTGAAGCCTAGTCTTGTTCCTCATTCTCTGTGTAACCCTTTTGTCCATTCTATAGGGAAGATATTTATTTGAAAGTTATATGCTTCCCCAGAGCCCAGTTCATTTTCAGTGCTAAGCAAAGTTGATTGTTTTGAACTTTAAACATAGAATCAACACAGATGGTCCTTTTCTGGTGCTTATTTTAGGGATGGTAGTTTTTCTCAGAGGACAAATATATAGTCACACACATTGATACCAATCCCAACATACTGAGATAATACTAGGCAAAGGGTAGGAAAATTCATAATGTGGAATAACTGAAATGGGTGAATCACTTTATTACAATGGTATTTCACATTAACCTTTTTGGGAATAAAGGAAGGTTGCAAAGTCACAGCCCTGAAGTTTGCAACTCTTAACTTTATGGACATGAAACTAAACCACTTCACTCCATCTGAAAGGACCTTGTTTTCAGCAAGATTAGAAAGAGACTGTAATGCTGACAGGTTACAATTTGAAAGTAGCGAGTAAGCTGACCGTAAATGAATCAAAGGTAGAATTGCAGGTTGATTCTCCTACTTGCATGATGTTCTCATTCAAGTATCTTAGGAACTCAAGGGAAACGAGAAGAAAAATGATTCCTCATCTGATTTCTGAATTAATGTCAGAACCCTCATTAAATCGAGTAGATATTTCATAATCTCTCAGCTACTTTTTGAGCCATCTGATTTAACCATCCAATATAATAGTATGACTTCTAAGAACAACTGGTAATATTTTCCCCCATCTTTAGGGCAAAATCTCATCCCAAAAGTGTAGTATAAATCCTAATTCAGCTTCAAAAAATTATCAGTTGGGAAAATCCAAGTCCAAATCCATACATATATTTTACTTTATTTGTGCCTTTGAGTTAGCTTTGATCTACAAAACTACACAAGCAAGTCCATGCAGTTTTCTTGGGAACAATTTTCAGAAATGGTTTGCCATTGCATTCATCCTAGGGCTGAGAGAATGTGATTTACACAGTTGATTTTGTATCTATAGTAGGACTAGAACATAATCACCCAGCTTCCAGCCAGTGCCTTGAGCCACACATGAAATAATTCTGTTAAAACCTTTAGTAACCCAAGGAAAAAACTAGGAGTGCCTTTGGCATCAGAAGGTTGCCCAAACTTGATTTCAAGTCTATGCAAGAGTACTTCCCCAAGAATATTATTTTTGAAATTTTATTCTTTAAAATGCTACACTTGATTTCTTCTTCCAGAAAGGCTCACCCGATTGATAGTTCAGAGGAACGCTGAAATTAATAAAGCCTCATGACCCCAATATGATATAAGCATAGTTCATAAAGAGGCATTTCTGCATTTGCACCTACAATCAGATGAAAACATAACTAGATGTGCAAAAATGGAACTGAATTAACTATTCACTATTAATCAGCATGATTATCATTTATGTAACTAGGAAGATAAGCTATTTTAGTTAAGACTAGAGCAGCCACAAGAATTTAGAAACATTTAAAAACAAGATTCCAAAAATGCAAGTATCACTTAAATACCAAAAACACATGCTTTAAAATGCTGTATTAAATTTCCTGTATTTTATCTTCCCTCGCTGTGTAAAATGAAAGCTTTTATCATGGTGTTTTACTCACAAGTTAAATATATACACAGCAAGTGCAATTCTAATGCCATAATTTGCTTTTCTGAAGAGACTGAATGTACCATGTCATGGAAATTCAACTTTAATAAGCCACAAAAAAATATCTGTATGTATGTAGCAGAGGAGAATTTCTTTCATTTGTACAATTATCATCTGGAGTTTTGTTTTGTCTTTTTTTTAATCTTGAATTTGTTTTGCTTGTTTAAAATTTGTTTATGGCTTTATAAATAAAAGTGATCTGCCAGATTGTCCATTCGAAAATGGGTAACTGGGGACTATAATCCTATAAACAATGTTATATTTTTGTGTGTATATTTCCATATATTACAAAAATGTGTACATGACAGTTTATGAAGAAAACCAATGAGCCACAATAATTTTAAATTCATCAAGCATTCAAATTTAAAATTGAACATTTAGCACTTTATCTAACAGTGTTAAAAGGACTTTATTCTTAAAGACAATGTGCATTAACTGCAATCAAAACTTCAATCAACACCAGCATCTTAAGTGCATAAATCAACAAAGCTAGATGTAGTTAGCCACTTGTAGACAATGGCAGTGAAAATTGACTGGTCTACCTATTTTCTTTATAATTTCTATTTTTTTTCTACAAAAAAAAAATGCTACTTCAGGGCAAGGGTCTCCCTCAAGTGGATATGGCTATAGCAGTTGAGAGAAAAGCTGCAATTATGTTAAATCTAATAAAGGCACTGTAGGTGCAACGTACAGAAGGTGTTGCTGTCTGATTTTGTGTGAGCTCCCCTCTTATTCACTATACATGTACAATAGTACTTATCAGCTGTGATCTTCAACTCAAGTGAAGCACATGAAGTAAATATGTTATCTCCAATTATTTTAAAGTGACATTTCACTAATTTTTATTATTCAATGCTCAGACTGGTTCCTACTGTTTATTTTTAATTAATTTATTTAATTTAATTTATATACCGCCCCCACTC
>JAEANM010004286.1:5507-21020 GCA_017656035.1 Myanophis thanlyinensis
CCCCTTCGTTTTTTTGACAGCTGCAAAAACAAAGCAGGTATTGTGTGGAGGGGGGTGTTAGGCTGATGCCCTCCACGAAGCTGGGCCATTTGTTAAATTCTTCTGTTGAATTTCTGCTGGTTGCATGAAAAGAAAAAAGAAAATAAAAGGGGCGGGGGAGTGTACTTTCATCCTTATCAGAAGCAAAGTCCATCTGCGCGCGCGCGCGCTCGCACACACACACACGCACTCAGCCAGCCAGCAGGGTCAAGCAAGAACACAATTAACATGAGTTAAACTTGATCTTAGGGGTGTATGCATTCATTGATCACTTGCCAAAGAGTCAGCCTGGCCAGGCCATTAGCCAGCACAACATCACACCAACAACTGCCAAGTTCATCTAGTATTATCTCTTCTACCCTTTCAATCAGAATTCATAGCATTTGTAACTTATTTGATTTCCTCTTTTCCGCATACTTTCCTCCTTCCCCCATTTTCTCACTTCAGTTCCATTCCAGATCTTTTCATCACTTCACTTTGAAATTGTATTCAGTTTTGTTTTGCCTTCTTCACCAGAGTATGATTTTCTTTAAAACCATTCTACATTTTCTCCGCTGTTTTCCTATTAACTTTTCATTCTTCTTTATGTTCTATTTTTTCTTTTTTCCCCTCTCTTTTCATATTGCATGGGTTGGGATTTCTTTTTGTATCAGTTTTGCCGCTTGTTGGGCAGGATGCCGGGCGTGTAACCGAAGCCCAGCCTTACCTCGAGCCTTCTCACACAGGGATCTCTAGCCTGGAGGCCTCCTTGCAAGTCAGCACAAAGCTGCCTGCATCCCAACAGTTTGGGAACGGAGGCGTTGTGTGAAAGTAATTCAGGAAGAGCGGTGAAGGTTTCTGTTACGCTTCGGTTCTTGACAAGAGTTGAATCTACCATTTTTACTTAACCCAAAATACGTCATTAGAGCGTTTCATTCCTTCTGCGTGGCAAGCGTTCAAAATTATTCATTTATTTATTCCATTCCTATAGCCGCCCAACTAAACCAAGTGGCTCAGCTTACAATTCTAAAATTATAAAATGATTTAAAAACCTCAAAACAAATAGAATAGCAACCGTGATGATTAATCTATAGTAAAGACAAGGCACGGGGCCTTAACATGTTCTGAGTGCCTGGCACGAGTACATTTTAGTGTAAACCACCCAGCAGAGAGCTTTGGCTATTGTATGTTTAATTATTTTTGTAATAAAATAATAAAAAATAATAGGCAACATTGGTAGATACTAAAAAGGAAGGCGCTGCAGAGTGTGGCCAATGGGTGCTCCGACAGGGGAGGTTTTCAGAAGAGGAGGGACCCCCATTTGTTTGGAATGGTCTTGTAGGGTCTCCTGCTTGAGTAGGGAACTAGGCCAATCCCTGCTCTGTAGAGCAACCCCAGGCTGCGCAGTCAAGCCAAGCCCACATGCGGCCTGCAGGCAGCACGTGAAACAGGCCCCCTTTGGTCCATGGAAACCCCCCCCCCCATGGAACTGGTCGCCAGTGCCCAAAAGATTTGGGGCTGCTGGACTAGAAGACTTTGAGGGTCCCTCCCAAGCCTGTTGTTCTGAGATCCTGGGCCAGGTGGCTGAGCCCGGAGGCAGCGACGGAACGGTGGCCATTCCCAAGTCTGCATTGACAGACCAAACACAGGAGCCCCAGTTCTCCCTCCAAAAACATCCCATGGAGAGCTGGCCTTAGTTCTCATTTAGTGCCCGTTTGTAGTTAACAATGGTGAAGAAAAAAGTAATTTTGCAACCAGTCCTCATAGTTACGACCTGAACAGGTCTGTAAAGCAAAGGAAATCTGAAGTAAGGTCATAAACACAGCCAGGGTTTCACTTGGAGACCGTTTTGCTTAATGCCTGAGTTGCGGGTTGCTGTTGTGGTCACTAAACAAGGACTGCCTCTACTCTCCCTTGGGGGCTGGCATTTTTCTGGGGCAGCTGTGTCCTGAATTCCCAGGAGGTCAGCCCCACCTGAAGGGCCAGAAGCCGCTCTGGACGGGGGGAGGGGTGTGTTTCCAGCTGATGGGGATGGGGGCCCCGAGTGTGGGAAGGGCCTGGGGGGCAGCGTGTAAGTCTGGAGGCCATCAGGGATGGGAAGCTCAGAGCAAATGCCCCACTCCGGGAGGCTCCTTTCAGAGAGGCCCTTGCTGTTTCTGTCCCAGCTCCCCCCCTTCCCCTAGTTGGGCACCCTTAGGGCGCCTGCCAGCCCTCCCAGCTGGGGCATCCCATGGGCTGCCAGCTGCTTGGAGCCAGCCCCCGTCTGTGGGAGCTCTTAGGTAGGGAAGCAAACAAGGGTGGCTCTCTTAATGGCCGGTCGCCCTCTCTTTGCAGCGAGAACGAGGCCCTGTGGCGAGAGGTGGCCACTTTGCGTCAGAAGCACACGCAGCAGCAGAAGGTCGTCAATAAGGTGAGTTTGGCACCCCCACCCCCGCCCGGCTCAAGAGTGTCCCACCCCCCGGTGAATCCGCAGCCTGCCCAAAGACTGGAGGGCCTCCGTCCAGGGATGGGAGATGACGGAAGCCGCCCGGAGTGATTGGGGCCACTCTCGGGGGGCCCTGAGCCTTGAGATCCAGGGGCGAAGGCCTCAGCAGCCCCTCTGCCTTGAGAAGCAATGCCCCCCCCACCACAAGTGGGCCGCCCAGTTCACGGCTGCCTTCTTTCCCAGGGCTTCCTGGGGGCACCCCTCCTCCCTCCCAGGGTGCAGCCTCCTCAGGGCCTCCCCTTCCCCTCCTTGCAGCTGATCCAGTTCTTGATTTCCTTGGTGCAGTCCAATCGGATCCTTGGGGTGAAGAGGAAGATGTAAGTGAGCCCCCAGGAGGGGCACCGTCGATTGGCAGCAGGGGGGAAGCTCTGGGTCTGTCAGGGTGGCCTGGGGCCTGGCTGGAAGGGGGCCTCACTGCCTGCCCTCTCTCCCTTCCAGCCCCCTGATGTTGAACGACGGCAGTTCCCCCCACAGCATGCCCAAATACGGCCGGCAGTACTCCTTGGAGCACCTCCACAGCCCATCCCCCTACTCGGTAAGTACAGAGGGACGGGCAGTAGTCAGCCTGTCTCTTGGACACCCCTCTTCTCCTGTCCCCCATGCCCCCCCCCCAGGCAGGGCCGGCTGCATTCCCTGCAGGGACAGCCTCCAAGGGGACTCTGGGTCTCTCGTCTGGACAATCCCGTAAAGAGGAGCCAGCCCTGGGCGGCAGCAGCCCAGAAAGCGAATACAATCCTGGGTTGCATAAACAGGCAGAGAATGAAAACCTATTGCAGGGGGGGGTGGGGGGGGGCTGCCTCCTCTGTCTTGCCCCATGGCTAGCAGGGGAAAGACTCATCTTGCCCCCCCCCCCTTCTCATTACAGGCACCCTCCCCAGCCTACGGCGGCCCCAAACTTTACTCTCCGGACTCCGGCCCGATCATCTCCGATGTGACCGAACTGGCCCAGTCCAGCCCGTCTCCCTGCCCCAGCAGCAGCAGCTTTGAGGAGGAGAGGTAGGGGGCTTCTCTGGGGCGGGGGGGGGGGGCAGGCTGCCCCCTCCTTTCCTCAGAAGGTGGGCGAGAAAAAGAAAAAAGGGCCAAAAGTTAGGAATGGCTGGATTGCCGGGTCAGGGTGTCCTTGGGATGTCCTGGTCTGTTTGGGGTCTTCATCCTTTGTGACGAGGTCTCCGTTTCCTGCAGAGTGGAGTGGAGCCTCCCTTGTCTGGAATGGCCGAGGGCAGGGCTGCCAAACTCAGGGGCCAGATCCGGCCCACGGGGTGCTTAGATCTGGCCTGGGGGGCCTCTGCCACGAAAAGGCAGCTTGGGGGGCTGTGTGTGGCCCTCCCGTGCTCCCTCTTCCCTGGCAGAGGGTTGCAGGAGCCCCTTGCAGCCAAAGCGGAGTTCAGCAGCCCACCACAGGCGCCCCCCGATTCGAGTGGCCATGCCCCCCCCCCAGGTCACACACAACCCCGGTGTGGCCCTCCATGAAATCGAGCTTGACACCCCTGGGGTTGGACTAGAAGACCTCCAAGGTCCCTTCCAGTTGTGTTGTTCCATTATCCGTCCCCAGGGTTTGCTCTCCCCCTTCAGGCCCTCCCGTGGCTGACCCTTTGGAAAAGAGGGGAGATGAGCTGAGCTGAGGGGGCAGCTCTGTGGTGGTTCTCGCCTGCCTTCACAGCTCCTCCCCTCCCTTCCCCTCGTCTCCCGGACCCTCCCAGGAGCAGCCCCGTGGTCCGTATCAAAGAAGAGCCCCCGAGCCCCTCGTGCAGCCCCTCCGCAGAGGACGTCAGCCCCCTGGGCGCCCCCCTCTCGCCCTCCGCGTTCATCGACTCCATCTTCCGAGAGGAGCAGCCCAGCAGCACTTCCACCGCCGCCCCGTCCACCCACGGCTCCCGGGCGCAGCCCCACGAGAAGTGCCTCAGCGTGGCCTGCCTCGACAAGTAAGTGTGGGGCATGAAGCCCAGGGCGGGGGGTCCCGTGCCCCCTCTTACCCACCAGCCGGCCTTGGCCCCTTTAAGGCCTGTGGAGTCCTGGGGCTTGAAGTCCACAAGTCTTAAGCTTGCAAGGTTGGAGACCCCTGACCCTTAGCGGGCTGACACAAGCAGGCCAGGAAGGGCCAGGATTCTCCTCTCTGCCCCAGAGGCCCTTCTGCACCCGGGGGTGGGGGGGGGGGGTGGGGGTGGGGGGGCTGGGGCTGTGTTGCCTTCTGAACTGGAACAGCTGCAGAGCCTTCTAGTCTCTATGGTTGTGGGAGGGGGCCTAGACAAGACGAACGGGGCTCCCTTAGGCGAGGGGTGTCCATGGCGCAGGGGCTGTCGTTTCCAAGCCCCCTCCGGGCTGTGAGGTCCAAAGCCCCCTGAAGGCCCAAGAAGTAGAGAGGGATGCCTGCACACCCACCCACCCACCCACCCAAACAGCACACTCTGTGTGTGGGGGGGCTCCTTTGGAGGAAGCCCCATGGCACAAGGGGGGGAGGGGCTGGACCTCAGCTGCTCAGTCTGGGGAGACCATCGCTTGGGCCCTCCCAGGGCAGAAGTGGGCACCTTTAAGGGCTCTGCTGCAATGGGCACGGAAGCCCCCACCCCAAATGTCCAGGCACCCTGTCCTGTTGCGTCTGTGGCCTCTCTGACCACTGGCACGTTGCCAGCTCTGCCCCGCCCCGCCTCCCCCTGGCTGGCCAAGCGCTCCGCTCTCTCCCTCCGTGGGTCTCCATCGACGACTCTTCTTCTTGTATCTTTCAGTGTGGGTCGTGCTCCGCAGATGTCTGAGGTCACCTGCCTTTTCCCCAGCCCTTCCTCCTCCTCTTCCTCTCTGCACTGCAGACCACAGCAAGGGTTAGCATTTCCTCAGCCGTGGCTGCCCCCTCAGGAGCCCTGTGGGGAGAGGAGACGGGCAGGGAGCCGAGAGCGAGAAGCCGGGAGGGGGGGTCTGGCAGGCTCTGTGGGGCTCCTCCAGCATCAGACACAGCTCGTTCACCCCACTGAGGGAAGGCCCAGCCCCTCCCCCCTTTCACTCCCACTTGGAGGGCTGAGGGGGGCCTGGCTGCTGGTCAGAGCAGAGTTGGGCTGACCCAGAGGGCAGACATTCCTGGAGCTGGAGCAGTCACCGGCTGGCTGGCATGGGCACCCTTGAGCCCAAGAAAAGGGGTCTTATGTCTTCCAACCCTGGGGCTCTTGATGGCTCTCCAGATTGGGGGGGTGGGGAGTTCCCCACTGGCAGTAGAGCCAAGGAGATGCAGAGATGAATGGACTAGCTGAGAAGAGGGCCCTGGGTGGGTTATGCGGCAGTTAGGGGTCCAGCTGGCCTCGCCACATCCTGGGGGCCTGGCCTGGCTCAGGCTCCTCTTCACCCCAGACATAGTCTGTCCTCCCCCTCACCCACCCAGCAGGGGAGTCAAGGTAGCGTCCTCCTTGGCCGGGAAGTGGCCCTCCAGCCTCCCCCCCCCTGCACCTCCCTGGGGCCCTGCTGAGTGGCCTCTTGCACCTGGATTCAGGGACCCCGAGCAGCACTGGGGAAACGTGCACATGGGTCTCACACACGCACAAACAACGCAGGGGGCAGTTTATGGCCGGAGGGGCAGCCCGGGCACTGGCCTTCTCGCTGCTTTCATCTCCCCCCCCCCCCAAGATCCCAGAGCAGGAAGCCGAGGCTGGTGGCGTTGGCAGGCAGTGCCCAGAGAGTCCGTGGTGTGCTCTGCCCTCCCCCTGCCCCGCCCCCACAAGCTCCCCTTCTTTTGCCCCCCAGGAATGAGCTGAATGAACACTTGGAGACCATCGATTCCAGCCTGGACCACCTCCAGAACCTGCTGACCACCCACAGCTTCAGCGTGGACACCAGCGCCTTGCTGGACGTAAGCTCTCCTCCCGGAGACTCAGGCAGTGGGGGGAGGCTTGGGGGCAAGTGGACCTTCCCCCTAACCTTGGCTCCCCCTCCTTCCCCTCCTCTCCCCTCCCGACAGCTCTTCAGCCCTTCCGTGGGGGTGACGGACATGAACCTGCCGGATCTGGACAGCAGCCTGGCCAGCGTGAGTCTGCAGAGGCCCCCCCCAACCCCATCCCCACCCCCAGCAGGCCCAGATTGGAGGAGGCTGAGCTGCCCTCTCGACCCTCCCTCCTCACCCAGGGGCTCCTTGCCCTTTGGAGGGGGCTCCCCCCTGGACCACAGGCTTCCCTCGATGGGAGCATCTGGGGGCACGCACATTGCCCCCCCCCCCCGCCAGGAAGTGGCCCATATCCAAAGGGCCCCCCTCCTCAGAGTACTGCTGAATGGCCACTTTGGAACAATGATGGAGGGGTGGGGTGGGATGGGGTTGGGCATCTGTCCTCTTGCTTGGGTGCATCTGTGAGGGAGGGGGCTGCCCTCAGGCTCCCTCACCCCTGTGGGCTCCTTTTGCAGATCCAGGAGCTCCTCTCCTCCCAAGAGCAGCAGAAGCCGGCCGAGGGGGGAGACGCCACGGCAGACGCAGGTGGGCATCGGGTTCTGCCTGCTGGACCGGCCCAGAGGGGCCAGCAGGGGGTGCACTGTCTGGGAAGAGGCCCCCGGGGGAGTGCAGCCGAAAGGTCTTCTACCCCATGGCTGGCTCAAAGTTGCCAGAGCTCCCCCCCCTCCCCCGCTCCGAGGGCTTCTGGCAGAGGGTCTTCCTGCCTGTCCCGCCCCCTGATCCGTGCCCCCTGCCCCCTTTCTCTGCCCTGCCAGGCAAACAGTTGGTGCACTACACGGCCCAGCCCTTGTTCCTGGTGGACTCCAACACGGTGGACGTGGGCAGCACGGACGTGCCCATTTTCTTCGAGATGGGTGAAGGACCCGGCTTCCCCGAGAGAGAGGAGTGCTTGGAGGACCCCAGCCTCTCCCTGCTCTCGGGGACGGAGCCCCCCGCACCCAAGGACCCCGCGGTCTCCTAAGGCCCAGCTCAGCCGGGAAGGCCTGCCGGGGGCTGCGCTGATGCTTCGGGACAAGAGGGCCGCTGCCTGCGGGGGTGCTTCCCACGGCCGTGCGGTGGGCCCCGCTTTCGAGAGAGCGGCCCGGGGCAGGCAGGGGGCTCGGAGGGCCGTGGCGACCGGAGGATGTTCGTCTCGCCTGAGTGACGGCCACTCCCCGTGTCTTGAAGGCGAAGAGACTCCGGGGCTCCTCCAAGCAGCCGGCCAAGGGCGGAGGGGTCTCCGGGGACGGCTGCAGTCCTGCCCTCTGGGACCCCCGTAAGAAGGCTCCCCATCCCCCACCTCTCCCCAGTGGGGTTTATTTTATTTCCCTTGGCTTAGCAGTGAAGGGTTTGTACATTTACATTTTGATTGTTACTAGAAAAATTGTATTTTGAATTTTTACATAAGAGAAGACGCTGCCCGCCCCTCCCTCTCTCTTCTCTCACGATATAAATATCTATATATACATGCTCAAATATATCTATATCTCTACGGAAAGGCCCAGCCCGCTATCCGCTTTCTTGCCTTGGACGCCTCCTCCTGGGTTCGGAAGCGGCTCACTCTGTGGGGGGACTTCACAGGTCGGGGTGGGGGGCTGGCAGTGACTGGCCTGGTCCCAATGCCACAGACCCCCCCTTGGGAATAAACCCCCTCCCTCCCCCGTTGTGCTCGGTTTGCCTTTGTGTGTACCCATCCTGAGCCGCTTGACTCGCCCCAACTGCACCTGTGGCCCTGAAAAGCCCTTGCAGAATCCTCCGTGGGGAAGGAGGCCTTCAGTGCAGCTGGCAAAGGGGTGCCCCCCCCCCACGCACACTCAGGTCCTGGAAGCATAAGCCCCTCCCCTCTCTCCCGGGGCCACCCCGGCTTTCCCAACCAGAGGCCAGCCTGCTGCCTAACCACGTATCTGGCTGCAGGGCTGCCTGTTGACCGCTTCTTTCCCGGGCCAAGTGGGCAGATGAGCAGCACCCCGGTGCCACCCGGGCAGCGGAAAGGGAGCGGGTGGGGGCATCTTTGGGCAGCCTCGGCAGCCTCAGCCGGTTCCAGCTTCCCAGCTGCCTTGCCCATCCTTGGGCCTGCCCAAGCCTATCGCAGAGGTCAGCCGGCCAACCGTGGCTAGCTTCTTGCCCTTGGGCCACTGCAGGCTATCAAGATAGGGCGGGCAGTGGGCCGAGACCTTCCCCCCTGTGGCCCCTCCAGCCAAGAAGGCCCGCCTGCTTCCAGTCCTCTCTCAGCAGGCAAAGGAAGAGGAGCAGCTGATGGGTCCATGGCTTCCACCTCATGGAAGCCCCTCTCCTCCAGCCTTCGTCCATCGGGCCCCAAGGAGCAGTGGGGGCAGAGAACAGCAGGGGGGCTGATCCGAAGGGGGAAGTGGGAGGGGATGTTGGGGAAGGGTGAGCCTCAGCTGGAGCCTCTTGGGATGTGGAGCTGCTTGGAGCCTCAGTCTCTTACCCCCTCACACCCCCCCCCCCACACACGGCCACCCCTCCCCTTGATTTTAGGGGGGACATTTCCTCCCTGTTGCAAGTCCTTCCCGGCTTCGTAACTTTTTTTCTTTTTCCTGGGCCGGGATTTGTGGCCCCAACCACAATGAGTGGGGCGCCAGAGGAGGCAGAGCTGAAGGACCTGTTTTCCTGCATCAGGGGCCACGGGGTGGGCATGAGTCCCACAGGCTCTGAGGGCAAATTCTCGCATCATCCTGCCTGAGGGCTGCTAGGTGGGCCTGGTCAAGCTGCGAGGTGGGTGTCTGGGGGGGGGGGCACACAAGGTAACACCTTCCTGGCTGGGGGGGAGGCGCAGCAAGGAGACCCAGAGCTGTTTGTACATCTTTATTGATTACAGAGGCTGCCTGTCTCTACAGGAGGGGAGGTGCCGAGTGAGCAGCCAGCAAGAGCAAAGCCAGAGCCCCCTCCCACCACCTCTACAGGGGTCTAGGGGAAGCCTAGAGCACATGCGCACGCACACACACACACACAAAGCCAACCAGGTCGGCATCCACAGTCGACAGACCTGGCATGCTCCTTCACAAATCCAACCCCCCAAGTCTGAAAAGATTACGACTGAACTTGAGGTCTGCCACCTGCAGGGATCTAGAGAGACGGTTCTCTTTGGGTGTCCACCCTGTAAAATCACTTGCCAATCTGGGAAGACCCCTCTGGAGCCCTTCTGGGGGTCTCTTCTCCATCTCTCAGCAAGCCTCTGTTAAGTGCAGATTGGGCCCATAATCCCTTCCCTCTGCAGCTACCTCCCCCCCCCCCCCGCCTGGCAGGGGTCTTCTTAGCCCATTTCCTCAGTTCCGCCCCCCAAGTGATCTAGCCAGGGACATGAGTGGGCAGCAGAGAAGGGGAAGGGATTGGGGGCACAGATGTTTATGCTTCAGAGCAGAGGTGGGAACGGTGGCCCTTTTGTGGACTCTGACTCCCAGAATCCCAGCAAGACTGGCTCAGGAATTCTGGGAGTTGAAGTCCGCGATTCAAAAGGGCCGAGGGCTGGCCACATGGCCTTCAAAGCCCCTTCTAGTCCTTTGCTGGAAGACCAGCTGCAGCCTGGCTCCTCTGGCCAGGGGGCAGAGACAAGATACAAGGATGCCACATCAGAGGAACACGCTGGCGCCCTCATCTTTCCCAAAACATAGAGTACACACACACCACACACACACAAACACCCCTTTTCTGGGCCTAGCTGTGGCAGGAACCAGGGAATGGTCGAGACGATGGATCCGGGTTAGGTAGCACAAGAGCAGGCAGATCCTTGCGATTAACGGGGGCATCTCAGGATCTTCAGGAAGGGTGGGAAGAGGTGGCAGCAGCCCCCCTCACATGCCTGTGGAGGAGAAGAGACCCTCGTTGCCTTGCCCTGCACCACTGGCAAAAGGGGCTGCTGGGGCCGGAGCTCTGCTTGGCTGACCGGCCACCCAAGCCCCAGGGAGTGTTCCAGCCAGGCCAAGCGGGGGGGGGACCCCGTGCTCCACCTGCCCAAAGCAAAGCAATTCATGCTGGGCCACCGACTCGGGCATCCCTGGGTCGCAGGGCACCTCCCTTAAAACCTCCCAGCAGCAACCTGGAAGACAACTGAGAGGGTGTGATGATGCAAGGCCTGGCCTTCACACACCTAGGGCCTCTTTCCCCCACCTGGTGGGGAGAAGACCCCCCATTTGCCACTCCTCTTTCAAGGGGGCGAGAGATGGGCAGAGCATTGCCAGGGACACTTATCTGGGGACGCCAGGGACTCTTCCGAATCGACTTCCTGGTCCAAGCCTAGAAAGGAAAGAGGACGATGCAGGCCGGTGTCCCTGGCTCTGTGCCCACTAACCCCCCACCCTCCAGCCAGCCCTGACCCATAGCCAGGTGAGAGAGACTGGGCGGAGGAATGTGCCAGAGGGGAAGGGGAAGGACGCTGCTGCCCTTCCCTCTCCAAGGGCTCCCTGGGATTCCCAGCCCAGGCGGGACTTACTTTCCTGGGACTCGTGGGAGTGGGCCGGGTCCTCCATGGCTGGGCCTGTGGAAACAGAGACCCCGTGTCTCTTCCCTGCCCAAGCACCAGAGAGTGGCGAAGGCGGCTGGCAGGGGAGGAGGGCACCCAGTGTGTAGCTTTGCCAGCCAGGAAGAGTTACTGTTTCTTTTCTGGGCAGCAGAGAAGCTCCCTCTGGCCAGACAGCCATGGGACTCCCTGGGCAGCCGGGAGTGGCCCAACCTTCCCTCCCAGCTGTGGGACACAGGGCCAGTTCCCCCCTCCCTCCCCTTCTCTCCCCCACAGCAGCTCTATGGGGAAGAGCCCTTCCGTGATCCCCAGCCCACCCACCGCTCTGTGCGTCTCCGGGGAGGGGGTCCAGGATGAAGGAGCCGAGGTTGGAGGCATCGCTGTGTAACATGTCTCCATTAATCTCCTCGGTGTGGGATCGATCGGCCTGCACAAAGCTCACGGGCGCCCCACCTGCCCAAGAAAGAGGGGGAGGGAGGTCAGGCTGGGGGCAGGTGCCAGCCGACACAGGCTGCCCTGCAAAGAGCTCAAATGGGGGCACAGAGGGCAGGAGAGTGCCCAGGCTGCCCTGCGACCTACCTGTCGTTGCTTGCTCCACTGGACTAGCAATCTCACCTGTAGAGAGAAAGGCAGAGGCGTCAAAGGACATCTGGGAGAAGGATGGGAGTGCAGACTTGCACCTGCCTCCCAAAGCACCCCAAATGCAGCATTGGATTGCCATCATGCCTCGCATTTCAAGACTGACGGAAACAGCTTCTGTATTGCTGCTGGGGGGTTTCTGGGAGCTGAAGACCCCTTTGTAGAGGTCAACTGGGATTTGTGATGGACAGCTTCCTCCCCCTCCCCCTCTTGACCACTTTGGCCTCAAGTGAACCCCACTTCCTGGGGCCTCTCTTACTTTCTCCAGAGGCCTCCGATTTGCCAGCGATGAGGGGCTCAGAATTTGCCAGGGGCTCTGAAAAAGGGGAGAGAAAGGCTGGGCTCCCCCAGTGGACATTTCCCCTGTAACTGCTGCAGGGGGTCAGAAGCTGTTTTTTGCTTCTTGCAGCGCCCCCCCCCCCCCCGCGGGTCTCAGGGATTCAGAAGAAGTGAGGCAGCTGCCAGGTTCGGTGCAAAGGGGCCCAACACGGGGGGCGGAGGGAGAGTGGACGCTCCAGGTTGGAGCAGAGAGGGCTCCCCACAGCGTACCTGTCTGGCTGCCGGCTGGGGATGTGGGGTCTGGCGAGCTCAGCGGCTCTGCAGGAAGAGGGAAGCGGGAAGCAGGTGGAACAAACGCCTGGGACCAGGGAGGAGGAAGGGGGGCTTGGGGGTGCCATGGGGGGTGAGAACCGGGTGGGGAGAGGGCTGCACAGCTAAGCTGGGACCCAGGGAAGGAGCTGCGCGGGGGGGGGGAGGGTTCTCAGAGGCCCCCAGAGACGGAGCGGCCCCCGAGGCGATGGCAGCCTTTCCAGCGTGGTGCCCCGCCGGGACAGTGTCGTCGCCGTGTCTCCCCGCCCCCGCCCGAGGGACGCTGCCTGGAGAGGGAGAGGTCAGGGCCAAGTCTCGGGGAGTCCGCCGGACCGGCTTCCAGGCAGCGACGGCCGCATCTCACCATCGGCGCCCACCACGGCCAGGAGCAGAAGCGCGGCTGCCGCGAGGGCCAGGAACCTGCAGCGGAGGACAGAAGCGGCCGCGAGTCAAGGCGGAGCGGAGGGAGCGCCGGTGGGCAGCACAGTCTCCCGTCCAGCCTCCGGCCTTCCTCCCGGGCGCAGGAGCGAGACCTGAGGCTCGGGCGCCGCTGGAAGCTGCCCCGAGGGATAGCAGGCAGCCCCGCCGCCCTTGGCCGCTCTCCGGGCTAGCTCCAGGGGCTTTGCGTCAGGGGCTGCCTCTACCAGCCCCTCCGCTGCCCAGGTACCCCTCTCCCCCGCCCCCCCCCCCGAGTCCCACCTGTGCTGCGCCCGCATGATGCCGCTGGGCAGAAGGGCCGGCGGAGAGCCTTATATGGGCCTCGGGGGCCAGGGAGGAGCCAGGCCGGGGTGGGGGGCAGCCAATCCATGGCTGGCAGAAAGGGGGGCAGGCGAAGGCGGCAAGCCCGCGTGCCCCCTCCCATCAAGCCTGGGGCGATCGGCCCGGCCTTTCCCCAGCGTGGCCTCCCCCCACCCCCGCGCGGTGTGGCCGGGCGAGGATGGCAAAAGGGAGCCGTCGCTCCGAAATCAGGGTGGCCTCCAGTTAGCCGGAGGGTCTCTTGAGGGGCTCGGGGAAGCCCCATATTGCCCAGCCAGCCCGGGCGATGCGAGCGGTGGGCCGCCCGAACGGCTGATACAGCGAATGTCCTCCAGCTTCCGCGGAGTAGCCGGGCCCGTGGAAGAGTCGGCCGGGGGTGGGGGTGGGGTGGGGGCTGAGGGTTGCCTGCCGAAGGGCGGGTCTCTGGACCTCAACTGGCGCACCAGCCCCCGTCCTCTGCAGCCCCCGCCCGGGAGTTTGGTGCCTTGCTTTTGTAAACCTTGGTTTACACCTCCGCCGCCTCTTCAAACCATAGTTAGGAAATCGGGGGCTTGTCGTGCTGGATTGTGTCCCTCCTCCCCCCAGAAAGTCGGCCAGGAGGAGCAACCGCGAGGACAAAGCGCCCTTTGTGTCGGTCCGGCTCCCAAGCGACTTCTGTCCGGGCGGGAGGGGGCACTTCAGAGGCGGCCTCTCCTATCCCGCCCCCCCCCCCGCGTGCGGGTCTCAGGCCAGAATCGGGCCCGCGCAGCGAAGGAAGCACCGGGGGTGGGTGGGGGGCGCTGGGAATCCTTTCTGGCGCTAGACGGAGGGGGCAGCTCTGGCCCCGGGGGACGGGAGGGGCGCCCCGTTCTCTCCTCCGTGCCCAAGTCTTCCTTCGGGGCCGCTTTTGCTCATCAGCCCAGCCAAACCTCCCTCCCCCCGCCCCGTTTTTCGGCCTGGCCTCTTAGCCAGCCCAGCCCCGGCTTGGCTCCTGCTCTGGGCCGGGGGAGGACGGCCCGTTTCAGCTGGGTACCTCGGCCTCCCTTCCCCGACGGAAGGCCGAGCGGTCGTGGTCCTCTTTGGACACCTCTAGGAGGCCCGCGAGGAGGGTGATCGGTGCCCCCGCTTGGGCATCAGCTGGCGCTGGAAGGGAGCCGTGTCTGCCCAGGACCCTTTAGGGGAGGGCGGAGGGTCTCTGGGCCAGGCCGAGGGGGGCTGGGCGGCGAGCGGGCCGGGCACGGGGTGCTCTCCCTTGGGCGCCCAGCGAGGCCCTCTTCGTGCCAACTCTGCCCGAACAGCGCCGCTGATGGGCTCGCCGGCCCCCGTGTGCGTCAGGGCGCGGCGCTGCGGGTCAGCGAGGCGGCAGTGGGGGCCGAGGCGGGAACCCCCCCCCCGCTCCGCCCCGCCGGCCCTGCAGAACAAGGAGGCCTTTGCCAAGCTCAATGCGCCTTTGTCTGACTTGAAAGGGTCCCTCGAGGCGGGGCGGGAGTCACCTGCCCGAGTCCGCCCCCCTGATGAGGGGCCAGGTAGGCACCTGCCCGCCTCCCCTAGCCTGGGAGCTGCCGGCCGAGCCTCCCGCCGCCCTGGATGCGAGGGCGGGGCCCAAAAAGCCGAGGCGGGGGTCCCAGGGAGGCGGTTGCTTGCAGGGGGGTCATGCGAGGGGCGTCTTCCCTCCCGGCTCCGCTCTCTTCGCCTGACGCCCCCTCCCCCAGAGCGGAGCTCTGCTCCACAAGCGGAAGGGGCGCCCACGGGGAGGGTCCTTGGAGGGCACCACGTTGGGGGAAATGGCCAGTCTCCCCTGCAGATCGCGAAGCCTGCGGGGGGGGGGAGGGGGTCCCAGGGCAGCCAGCTGCGAATTGACCCTGTAGTGATGCCCGGCCGGGAAGGGTCAGCTGGAGGGGGAATGGTGGGCATCAGGAAGAGGGTGGGGCTCCCCGCGCCCTTTTTCCTTCCCAGGATTTCGGCAGCTTTCTCAGCCTGGGCTGATGACCCGCTTGCCTAAGATGGGCCCGTTGACCCCCTCCCCACCTCTGGAGGGCTGAACAGGCTCTGGGTTCTTTGGCGGGCCCTACTGCCCTCTGGTGGCTCCGGACAGCACTGCAGCCCAAGGTCTACCTCAGAGCACTTGCTGAAGAGTGCCTGCCCCCTTTGGAAAGCAAAAGGGGCTGGGGGGGTGGCAGTCGCACTCCCTGGGTGGGAAGGGACTGAGCAGTTTTCTCCTGGGGGCGCCTGTGGTGTGGAAGCCTGAGTCTGCCTTGCAAATATGGAAGTCTGCCTGAGCTGGGTCAGGGTGAAATTTGTCCTGGCTACTGAGTGTTGGACAGTGAACAGATGACCTTTGACTAGGGGGGGGGGAATCCAAGCTGTCTTCTGGGAGGGTTTTGACTTCCCAACTGCCCTGTAGCCCCCAGACTCCTCAATGAAGATTTTGCTCATTCTGACTGCTGCATAGAAGGGGACCCACAGAGATGGAATTGTAAAATGGATGCAATTCTGTAGCTCTGGAAAAGGACAGCCCCCCCCCCTTGTAAAAGAAAGTGTCAGCTCTGTCTCAGTCAAACTTCAAGAAATAAAAACCCTGAATCCATGGTGTTTGAAAACAGGTGTTATTTTACTGAAGCATGGTTGATTACAGAAAGTCTAAGCAAGGTCTGAGAAAAAGACCGCGAA
>JAEANM010004287.1:0-10023 GCA_017656035.1 Myanophis thanlyinensis
TTCTTCTGGGACTTTTCTTCTGCTAGTAACTAGGTCGGCGGGCCGGATTAAAAAGCCCAACGGGCCGGATGTGGCCCATGGGCCATAGTTTGCCCATGTCTGGCTTAGTGTGATGTGTGAACCCAGCCATACGCCTTGTCTTCTTTTGTCAAGTCCTGCAGGGGAGGGGGATGCCTTGTATAACAAAACCATAAAGGGATTTAGTCCCACCTTGGATGTAAAAGCCAGATGGGTGACTTTGGGCCAGTCCAACTCTCTCAGCCCAACTTCTTCACAGGGTGGTTGTTATGGGAAAAAGAGGAGGAGGAAAGAGTATTGGGTAGTGTCTTAAGTTACTCATGAAGTAAGAAAGGCCGGATAAAAAATACATAATCCTTAGATAAATAACTAATGCTTGCAGTAGAAATTTCTAACTCTTCTCCCTTACTTTGCAGGGAAGGTTGGCCAAGCCAGCTGCCAATCGGACGAATTCCACTGTCTCAATGGCAAATGCATCCCCATCACTTGGAAGTGCAATTCCATGGATGAATGTGGTGACAATTCTGACGAGAAAAACTGCAGCCTCCCACCAACGGAGCCCCAGTCCAACATCTGTCCGTCGGGGACGTTCCAGTGCAGTGTTGCCCATTCCACCAAGTGCTTGCTGAACGAGCTGAAATGCAACGCCGTCAAAGACTGTAGTGATGGCTCCGATGAAGAAAATTGTCCCGATCTCTCCTGCGGCAAGAAACTGAGCAATTTCTATGGGTCATTTGCCTCGCCGGATTTGTTCCGCCTGGACCGGAGTCGGGCCGATCTCTGTTGCACGTGGCAGGTGGACACCCAAGATAACCGCCACGTTCTTCTGCAGCTCAGTTTGCAGCTGGGCTACAAGGATTACGTGAAAGTGTACGACGGCTTGGAGGAGAAAGCGGACAGGCTGATAGAGACGCTCTCGTACCGGAATAATAAACACTCGGTCAGCCTGGAGTCCTCCAAGGGTCAGATGACCATCTTGTACTACGCCTGGTCAAAAAGCAACGGCCACGGGTTCAACGCGACGTATCAAGTCAAAGGGTATTGCCTTCCCTGGGAGCACCCGTGCGGGGACGAGGAGGAGTGTTACTCCGACAAGCAGCACTGTGACGGGTGGTGGCATTGCGCCAACGGCAAAGATGAGGAGAATTGTCCCGCCTGCCAGAAGAACGAGTACCCCTGCGAGGGGAACAGTGGGTTGTGCTACTCCTTGCTCGACCGATGCAACAACCAGAAGAACTGCCCCAATGGGTCGGATGAGAAGAACTGTTTCATCTGCCAGCCGGGCAACTTCCATTGCGGCACCAACCTCTGCATCTTTGAGACCTGGCGTTGTGACGGCCAGGAAGATTGCCAGGATGGCAGCGACGAGCACAACTGTTTGGTGATCGTGCCCCGGAAGGTCATCACGGCTGCTCTCATCGGGAGCCTGGTCTGTGGGCTGCTGCTGGTGATTGCCTTGGGATGCGCCTTCAAGCTGTACTCCCTGAGGAGCAGGGAATACCGGTGAGGAGGAGAACGAGGATGCTGTTGGGACTGGTTTTAGCGGGAGGAGACGGCCGAAAAATGAAATACAGGTTAATCCTCGGCTTACATCCATTTGTTTAGCAGCCATCGGAAGTTACAATGGAACTGAAAAAAATGACTGTTTTTCACACTTAACGACCGTGGCAGCCTCCCCATGGTCACGTGATCAAAATTCAGGCCCTTGGCAACTGGCATGTACTTACAACTGTCCTGGGATCACACGATCACCATCTGTAATCTCCCCAGCCGTCTTCTGACAAGCCGAATCAAGGGGGTCGTGTGACTCTTGAGATGCTGCAAGCGTTTTACAGATACCTGCCCAGTCGCCTGAATTTTCATCGCCTGACTGGATGCTGCAGCTGTCGTAAAGCATGAGGACTGGTCACAAGTCTCTTTTCTTAGTGACATTGTAACTTTGAATGCTCACCAAGCAGATCACTGTAAGTCAAGGACTTCCTGTCGATGGAAAGAAGCAGGAAGCGATCCACCTGTCCATACTGGTCAGTTTCTCTCCTCTCTCCTTCATTTGTCTTTTGATCCTGATTCCAGGGCATTTGAAACCCAGATGACTCGCCTGGAGGCAGAGTTCGTCAGGCGTGAAGCTCCTCCTTCTTACGGGCAGCTGATCGCACAAGGCCTCATCCCCCCCGTGGAAGACTTCCCTGTTTATAATGCATCCCAGGTAAGGGCTTCTCTCTGGAGTGCTCTCCCCATTCCTTGCAATGCCCGCCCAGAGTGAAATTGACATGACCGTCCTCTTCAAACAGCAGCACAGGCAGCCCTCGACTAACATCCATTCATTTAGTAACCAGCCGGAGTTACGACGGCAGCGCCCAAAGTGACTTTTTCGTGCTTTAAAAAAAAAAAAAAGAAGAACATTGCAGCATCGCCATGGTCACAGGATCAAAGTTCAGATCCCTGGCCACAGACCCATTTACGACGATCGTGTGATCCCTTTTGCGACCTCCTGACTAGCAACACCAATGTGGAAGCTGGGTTCACTTAATGACCTGGTTTTTTTCTGACTTAACAATTGCAGCGATTCGCTTAACAAGGAAGATTGTAATGTTGTGACTGAAATTCTGGGCTCGGTTGTGATCGTAAGTCAAGGCCTACCTGAAAATCAAGATGTTTGTAAAGCCTTAGATTAACAGAGTTGGCAGGGACTTTGTAGGTCATCTAGTCCAACCCCGCCCCCCAAGCAGGAGACCCTACTATGCCATTTCTGACAGGTGGCAGAGTCCAGTCTCTTTCTGAAAGCCTCAAATGTTGGGGCACCCACAACTTCCGAAGGCAACTTCTGTCCCGTTGCTTGATCGCTCCCCCTGTCAGAAAATTTCTCCTTGTTTCTAGGTTGAACCAGAATGTAGAGTTTTGATGAAACTCAGCAGGGAAAACACACATTTTGTTTTGTTTTTTAATCTTTGCAGGCTTCCGTCCTGCAGAACATCCGAACGGCCATGAGGCGGCAAATCAGGCGCCATTCCTCGAGGCGCGGCTCTTCCCGCCAACGTTTGGGCAGACTCTGGAACAGATTTTTTCACCGGCCGCGAGCGAGAGGCCAGGTCCCGCTCTTGCACTCTGCGCGCACCTCCCAGACGGTCCTGGGCGACGGGATCCTCAGCTGCACAGACGGGGCGCCTGCTGAGAGCTTCCTGGCCTCTCCCGAAGAGCCTTGTGGCACACCTGGCAGGGTTTCCGAACCTGGCGACAGCCCCTTGGCCTTGGAGGCAGAAACAGCAGAAATCCCACCCCTCGAGGGTGTGCCAAGCCCTTGCCCAGCTGCTCTGCCGGATGCTGAGGGCCAGCACAGCCGTGTGGCTGAAGATGCCCCCGAGGGCAGACTCGCCCAAGCCAACAAGGCAGATTCAGGAAGAACATTTAGGGACCCTTTGCTGGAAAGAGTGACAGAAATTCACCAGCGGGGCAGGACAGCTAGAGACGGCAGACATTCTCAGCGGGATCCGCTGCTGAGGGAAGAACGGCGTCCCCCAAGGCCCTTAAAAAACTGGGAGTCTAGGTACTCCGAAAGCCACGGAACCGTCCCTCTTCGGGGGGAACGCCAACCCCATGGTGACCCGCAATCCTGTCACGAAGAACCTTTTGGCATTCGCCCTTCTTGTTGCCATTCCGTGGAAGTGCCAATAGCCGCCTCCCCTCTCCCTGATCCTGAACGGAGTCCCAGTGACGATGAGTCTTTGTTGGTGTGCTGAAAGTGTCAGGGAGAAACCCGCCAGGACAATCTCGCGTGGTCCATGACCGGGCAAAATGGCGCAGGCCCCCATAATCCACGCCCTAGGTGCAGTGATACCATGGGGCACCTCACCTCACTAGCTCCCCTCCTCCCATGTGCGTGCCACAGTAGGACCCCCACCCACCCACTGCTGACACAGCCCCTCCCCCACGTCTCCTTTGTCTCTTTCTTTACAGCATGTCTACCTTCCCGAAGAATAGCTTTATAGACAGACAGGAGAACAGAGTGTTTCTCTCCCTCCTTTCTCTCCCTTCCCCTCTTTCAGTTATAAATGTTGCCAAAATGGAGGAGAGGATAGATATAACAATGGTTGTCTGGCTCTAAAAAGTAAGGAGGGATGACCTTGACAGAGGTAGACTACAGATCGGTTACCAAAGCAACGAGAGGAGAGGCATGGATGAAGTCCAAAAACAAGCAGGAAGACTGCAGAACTGGCTCAAGACACTTTCCTAAATTCTCCTGGGTGTAAGAAATGGGGGGAGGGGCGGGGGAGAAGTCCTGCACAATTAAGACATGCAAGATTCCATTTTTATAGCCAATCTCAATTTAAAAAAATTAGTTTTAACGTTGCCATGGAGTCGGATTCCTGGTCTGGGCTCCCTGATGGGTTTTGATGCTGGCCGAGTGGCTTCACGTGCTGTGCGGAAGCTTATTGAGATCATGGCTCTGATTTCAATGGAAGTGTCATGTAAGAACTTCATCTGTTGTGAGTTATTCAACAGACCATACTTAAGCCATGGTGGAAGGTCAGATTTAGGTATTAGAGCTGGAAGCTTGACAATCCCACCCATGCTCCTCTGCATAGTTGTGGCTAAAGAGTGGCCATGTTCGAAGTTTACCGAGGTCCTTTGGCATCTTTGGTTGCTTGAATGTAAGGCTGGGTTTGATATACCCTTGAAGAAGCAAGTCGATCCATGGGTAAAGAGGAACCATACATGGCCCACAATAATGTGCTTCTTGCGGCCAAGAAAGAGGCCACTCAGTAGTTAAGTCTTACCTTCTTTCTAGATCATCAGAATGTAAGCTATGTCTTGTTGGCTTGGACCCCTGGTCCATCTAGTTCAACAGACCATTGTCACATTGACTAGCTAACTGCCTGGAGAAGTCCACTCACCTCCTAGCAGGTGGCCTTCAGAGGTAGCCCCACTGCCATCAAGGCTAACTCTTCCATCAATTGGCCAACCCTTTCTGGAAGCTACCTGAGCATCCCCACTTCTGACAGTTGCCGCAATTCTTCCACTATTTTCATTATTACCTGGGGGCGGGGGGTGGGACTTTCTTGTCCCTTGATTTCCCAATCTGCACCTCTTCTCCAGGGAAAAGAGTAGATCAGAGATTCATATAAGTCATCCCAACCCAACCCAGTACATCTGCCTTTGACCCCTGGGTACATGGATGCAAGCAAAAACCGCTGCTGTGAATTAACCCTCTCTTTTGTTTTTACCTGTCTGTAAAATCTGCTTCTAGAGATGTGAGTTTTTCTACGACCCAGTCAGAAGCCGTAGGAGACATGTGTCTCAGACACAGCAAGCACAGGGCCTGCGCTGTTACTACTGGGACTACTTAAGTGAAAAATCCAATATTGCCAGTTTATAATATTGGTCTTACACTGGATAAAATATGTGCTGGGAAAACCAAGCCCTTGGAGCTGCACTTCTTTTATTTCTTAAAAACAAACAATAAAGCTTCACCCACTCACTTGTTTGTTCCTTTCGTGATAAAAGTCAAGAATTGGCCAGGACTGTCAGCGGTTCTGTCTGGTACATAAACGGAAGAATTTACTGTTTTTATTAGCTGCTAAGCCCCTGTAATCACAAGCCAACTTTCTGAGATAGTGGGTTGGATCAAAAGTCACATCCAGTAACAATTGTAATGGTGGGCATGGCGATTCAGTTTTTTAATTTCACCATTTTAATCTTGTACCTTGCAACCTCTTTCATCTTCGGCTTGTTGAGAAGAGGCCAATTTAAAATGTCGAGACCGTTTGACCATTTCTGGTTTTGCATTTTTAGTTCTGCGAACTGTCTCATGAGGTTTTTCTGCTGCTCATTGGAGAAAAACTCAGCCAATGCAGGGGTGCTGGTCTTTAAAGAATGGCCAGACTCTTGGTTCTCTAAATTGGATTACGTTCATCCTGTACATGTGTGCTCTCTGGATTGCATTAATGGACCAAACTATCCCTTGTACCTTCCCACCCAAGAGTACAAAATTGGAGGCTTCCATACAATATACTGGGTGTAAAATCCTTGGATGCAATCTCCCCAGGGATTGTCAAAAGTAATTTTGGGATGTAAGAAATACTTAACTGTACAAAAGGAGAAATGGTTTAGCAATGTTTTTCAGGTACTGGATAAATTGTACGATTGTGCGTGATGATATGGGCCTATTATGTAATGATGATTGATGATTGATGATGATGGTAATTTAAAAATTGCCAGATACCTCCAAGAGGACAAACTCGGTAATCCTTCTCTTTGTTAAACTAGGAATACGCAGTTCCTGCAAGCCATTCGTCACACAATTTAACCTCCAGCCCGCTCATCGTCTTAATGGCTCTTCACTCTTTCTAAAGTCATTTCTTTTCTTTTTTTTTCACGGTGTTCACAATTGGACACACTAGGCCAAGTGTGGTCTCACTAGTGCAATGTAAAGTGATGTTTTGTGCAGTGGTTCCCAGCCTGTGGTCTGCAGATCCTGGCTGGGGGTGGGTGGGGCACGATGTCATCACAGGGTGGGCCCAAGAACACTTGAAGAAATGTTAAGATTTAAATCTTGAGTTACGTCTTGGTGGTTCGTGGCCATCGTCCGTGTGGCCACGAACCACCAATGTGGGTTCCATTGTAAAAAGAAAAAAAAGGTTGAGAACCACCAAAGTCCTTTATAAAGGACAGTAATAACCAGCCATGGTGATTCCCTTAAAGATGTGTTCAAATTTTCAGAGAACAGACAGAACAAGAGGAGTGGTCCTCAGTTTGGAAATTTGCAGAAACTTTATGACAGTTTTTTATGGCTTTCATAACCGGTGGCTGGTAGCAATATTTTCTATACCTGGTCATTTCAACTTGCATGTAAAATGCATCTTGAAAAAACAACCCGCTAAGCTCATTTTAATTTATTTTTTTTTCCTTTTCAGGATAAAGAGCTAAACACTTTTAGGCGTCCCCTAGAGTTGTCCAAATGACGGTCCTCGTTTCTTTAAAAAAAAAAAATTATCCCCCAAACCAAGGTTCTTTCCCCTTCCCAGCCAAAAAAAAATGCCATAATGTAAACAAAATCTACTTAGTCTGTAAAAAGTATAATTGGTTCTTTTTTTTAAGGTCTTTTGACTTCTTCAGAGGGATAATCGGTGAACGGTAGATCGTCTTCAGGAGATCCCTTCTGAGGGTAGACAACGAAACAGATCTTCTGGCCCCAGTGGGTTAAAGATTCTGGGAGGGAAAGAAAGATCAAAGAACTAGGTTACCATACTACTTTTGAGACTAGCGTGGCCATTATTAACTGGGAAAGCATTTTAACTCAACGGAAGAATAACAGTATTATCATTGGGAAGGACCTTGGAGATCTAGTCCAACCCATTTCAGACTTATTTACTTACTTACTTACTTACTTGCTTATTTATTTATTACATTTGTATACCGCCTCCCTCCCGAAGGACTCGAGGCAGTGCACAGCCCAATAAAAACAAAAATGTATAATTAAAAACCGGGTTAAAAATACAAATAGAAATGACCAATCAATTAAAAAAAACCAATGTAAAAAACAGTTAAAATTAGAAATTGATTAAAAATATTTGAAACTAATTTAAAACAAATTTAAAACCCCATTAAGTACTAGGCCAGACCGGCTTGCTGAAATAGGTGGGTTTTTAATGTGCGCCGGAAGGTCTGCAGGTCCGTAATGGTCCAAATCTCCGGGGCCAATTCGTTCCATAGAGAGGGTGCAGCCACAGAGAAGGCTCGCACCCTCAGCACCATCCCGACAATGGAACCCCGAGGAGGCCTGCCCTGTGGGAACGCACCGGTCGGCTGGAGGCTGATTGTGGCAACAGGCGGTCCCGTCAGTACCCAGGTCCCAAGCCATGGAGCGCTTTAAAGGTAAGCACCAACACCTTGAATCGCACCCGGAAGGCCACAGGGAGCCAGTGCAGCTCGCGCAGAAGAGGTGTAATATGGGAGCTCCAAGGAGCTCCCGAAATTACCCGCTCGGCTGCATTCTGCACCAACTGCAGCCTCCGGATGCTCTTCAAGGGGAGCCCCATGTAGAGAGCATTTGCATAGTCTAGGCGGGACAAATGGTTGTCCAATCTCTTCTTAAAAGCTTCCAGTGATGGAGCACCCACAAGTTTTGGGGGCAGGTTGTTCCACTGATTAATTGTTCTTACTGTCAAAGAAATTTCTTCTTAATTCTAGGCTGGATCTCTCTTTGATTAGTTTCCGTCTTCTTGTCCTGCCTTCAGGTGCTTTGAAAAATAGATTGAACCCCCTCTTCTTTGTGTCAGCCCCCCAAATATTGGAACATGCTATCATGTTACTCCTAGTCCTTCTTTTCAACATCTGCTTTGCAAATAGAAGACCCAAGAGTTCAATCCCGTGCCTAGAATGTAAGGTTAAGACATTTATTTTATTTATTTATTTCAAATAAATCTTGGGCCTGGCTCAGATTTTAATCTAGCATTTGGTTTCCCCCAGATTCTTCTGGATTATGCAAGAAATGGAGACCTCTCTCTCTTCCACCATTGTCTTCAAAACTAGCTTTCGGATAGATGTTGCCACAAACATGAACGTGAATTTTGAAGGCCAACAAGTTTTAGTTAAGGAGATCTTTCGGCAATTTAGAAACTTATCTGATTAGGATAACCAGGTAATGAGATGATCTCATCTAAGGCAGATTTCTGCACGTCTGTAATAGTGTGTGAGTCACATGAGGAACTACCTGGGCAACTAACCTTGAGTTAATGAGTGGATTATCTTGTAATCAACAGATACACTGGATGCTGCCTCCAAGGCTTTTTTCTTTTTCTCTTACCTGTTATTCTATTTACACACTTTGGTTTGTTTTTCCAGTACACGCCAAGAAAAAACACTGGCACTCCAGTTAAGATGATAATCAGTCCAATGCCACAGACCACTGGCTCAGAATAAAAACTGAAGATTAAGAGAAAGGCCCAAAAGATCAGGTAAGTGATTGGAACCAGGCGGTTTACCTAAGAGGAAAGAAAATATTGGAAGGGTACAGAGACTTATCGTTTTAGCCCTAATGCCCTTTGGGCTGATAAGACAACGTTGGACAACATTGCTCAAGCTAGATTACCGGGAGTATCTGCCTTGGCTAATCCAAATGCCACACTTTAGCACAACACCGCCCCACATTGGTATCCTTGGCCAACATGGCTATGGGCATGTCGAACTGGAGATGATGGAGACTGTAGTCCTAACCGTTTAAATCTCACCAGGATCAGGAACGCAAGCTCATCTCTATCTTTTCTTAATTCCTGGGCATACCTAACGAACTGGCAGGTGAAGGTGGAATAATTTGACATCAGAGCCTCCAAGCTGTTTAACAAATGAGAGTTACAAACAGGAGGGCTGGTTCCAAGTCGCTTTTTTCAATGCCGTTCTAACTTCAAACGGTCGCTAAATGAATGTTCGTAAGTTGAGCAGAGGCCAAAGAGCAGAATTAAACTCAGACTGCCCCTCTATTTTTCACCTTGATGGGTCTGAAGATCTGAGGTTTCTTCCATCGTAGCACAAGCAGGCCTATGATTGTCACTCCGTAGCAGAGGTAGTTGATGAAGGACACATAGTTAATTAACGTGTATGTGTCTCCAACCAGCATGATGACCACGGTAGCCAAGCACTGGAGTGGGGAGAAGAGAAAAAGGAGGGAGTATGTTCTTTAAATTGAGAATTTCTGGCAGAAACCAAGGCAAAAACTTCCTCATGTTAAAAATGCAGACATCAAAGGAGGAGTGGGCACACAATGTAAGGATTAGGAGACATGAAGAAGCTTACCCATTCAAGGAGCTTAAGCCAGAAGTTTCCAACCTTGGTTACTTTAAGGCTTGTGGACTTCAACTCCCAGAATTCCCCAGTCAGCCATATGTGGCTGGCTAGAGAATCCTGGGAGTTGAAGTCCACAAATCTTAAGGTTGCCAAGGCTGGAAACTCATGGCTTAAGTTATTGCAAAGAGGACAGAGCCAGAGATGAAAATCAATCAACCTCTCTCT
>JAEANM010004287.1:10033-21020 GCA_017656035.1 Myanophis thanlyinensis
CATCCATCCATCCATCCATCCATCTATCATGCATAGCAGATGGATGGGAAAGTAAAAAGGCTGTAACGTTATTAATTTATTTTACTTTACTAAAAAGAGTTGGAAGTCAATATTTTGCTTTGCTTTTTCCCCTTTAGCGTACATTTCTTTCTCTTCTCCTTCCCCATTTCCCCAACTATTTTCACTTTCTTTTGTATTTTCCCTTTATAATAAAATTAATAAAAGAAACCAAAACGTGACCGGCATACAATAATAAATTGCTGTTTGAAAGATCAGCTGCCAATGGAGTCATAGATTATTTCCTGGTTGTTTATGTCCACTTTCTCTTTCATTCTTTTCACAGCTTCTTCAGGATCTCTTGGCTTTCCAGCATCTGCCACCTGAGCCTGTCTCTTCATCCCATCTAGTGATTTTGGCTGCACTAGAGTAATGCAACCACACTTTGGCGTGGCTGATTTTACAAAATGCATTTGACTGTTATTCAATTAAACCAATAACGTTTCGATTAGCTGTCTTAACACATTCCACAGGAATGGGAACACCTACGCAGACAAGAAGCGCTGGAATTGGGGTGCAATGTTTGACATGGATCATGGCCAGGAGACTGGGTAAGTGACCTTCTCGGGCACCAGAGAAACACAGCCTAAAAAAAAAAGAAGAAAAAAAAACACAGTCCTAAGCCTGTTTTATTTGAGCTCCTTTCAATAAACACATAATTTCACTTTTTTTTTCTGGCTGGCTGAAATCGAATGGAGAATATTTAACTCATGGGGAAAAAAAAGATTCAGTCCGTTACTTAAGAGTGGCAGATGACAAAAATAGGTATTTCACACCTCCACTGTTCTGTTTAGACTAGAGGGATATTTTCTTCCCACATTCTGGTACTTTCCAGGCGTGATGAGTATCAGCTTTGGATGGCCACTCCACTGTTTCATGGATAAAGTGGAAGAGGAGAATATAGATGCTGGCTTCATATATTTTAAAACATTGGGTTGAGTTATGAAAAGAAGAAAAACCAATGATTTCTAGATGCTTCTCAATTATGTGACATTTTCCCCAAGTTGTTGAATTCCTGGGTCCTTTCCCGCATCTTCACAAACTCTCTGATACAATATCTACTGAGAATAGTTAGTCCAAAATCCATGCTCCCCAAGAGTGAATGGGATTTGAATGTTCAGTCACGAGCATCTATTAAAAACCACCGTGATGTCACATGATACAATTGACATAAAACCGGCATAATTGGTGACATGATATGATGTACATCAGGGGTCCTCAACCTTTTGGATCTCAGGGACCACTAAATTCATAATTTTAAATCTTGTGGACCACTAATATGATCTGCCTAATGACCGATCCCTGATTTAGTGCAAAATAAAAAATGCAAATAATTTTTCTGCGGACCACCAAAACGTTCTTGGGGACCATTAGTGGTCCATGGATCACTGGTTGGTGACCGCTGATGTACATGACATCACTCAGGCCTGAACTGGATGCCTGTAAGATTAATATTCTGTCTGTTACACTAGGTGTTTTCAAAAGAAGCAGATCCAAACAAAATTAAACTCTAATTAAACACGTCCATGGAGATTCTCAGTCATCCAGGTCATGGTTGTCCCGAAGGTGCTTTTTCAAGAGGCAATTGGGCAATTGTTTTTCCTTTTGAAGATGTTTCACCTCTCATCCAAGAAGCATCTTCAACTCTGACTGGATGGTGGGGAATGGGAAGATTTATACTCCTTGCAGACAGCTGGTCATTGGCATTCTAAAAGAACAAATGCTTCCATTCCCCACCATCCTGTCGGTCATCCAAATTTCTTGGATGAGAAGAGAAACGTCTTCAAAGAAAAACCAGAAAGTCCAATTGCTTCTTGAAAAAATGTACCCTTGGGACTACTCAAACGTAGTGATCCAACAGTTGTCCCAAGATTTTGCTCTGAAAGCTGGGGACAGGTCACACAAACAGTACCGCTGTCCCGATCATGTTGACCCAATTACAGCCAACTGCTAATGTATATTATTATCTCTGATACTGAATAGATAGCTATTCTCAGCCTGCTTACAACAAATAATGCTCATTATTTGTTGGTGACAATCTTATCCTCCATAAATTTGTCAAATTTCTTCTAAAATGGCTCAAACCTACTAGGACAGCACACCCAATCTTACATTCATATTGTCCTAACATCTTAACTGCAGCTGCACAGAGACTGCTTGCAACTTCGTGGCAGAATAGCCATTTGAATGGCCAGCTAAGTATTTTAAGAGTGTCACATCCCAAAACTTCGTTCAGTATGATACACATCAGAACATCCCCACTAGGAAAAGCAATGATGAATTCTCCTCTCTCTTCCCAATGTAAAGAAATTAAAAAAAAAAAATGCTCAGGAAAAATAAGCGAACCAATAAACAAATCGTACTTTATCTAACCTTGAGGAGGTAAAAAGGTATCCATTTATTCCTCCAAATGTAGACAATGCCACAGACACGGGCATAACCCAGGAAAAATAGCCCAGTAACTTCTCACCAAAGGTCTAAAGCAACAAAAGGCAGGAGGAGGAATGGAAACGAAACATAAATTGCAACACATCAAACAGAAAGCAAAAATAAAAATCATTTCAATGAATCCCAAGCTCAAGTCAAATCCCGGGGGTGCGTTTTACTTACTACCGCCACAGCATTGGAAGATAGGAGTTCTTGGGGTGACATGGCCGTGAAATATGCAATGTTGGTGAAGGTGTATACAAAGGTCACCAGGGGAATGGAGATAAATATGGCGCGGGGTAGATTCCTAATTTCCAAAACAAAAATGAGGAGGGGGGAGGATTTGATAAGCATTGATAAGCAAAGCCAGAGAAGCAAGACCCAACATGGACTATGGTCGACAGGCAAATTAGGTAGAATGTGAACGTAATGTATATAACGGTAAGTTGCATGAATGTTAGGTCAAATCACATCCACACATGTTCAGGTGGAAAAGGGCGACCAGCCAGTAGCTCAGTGGATAGCTGACAGTAGGTAAAATCAGTGAATGTTTGACCATCGTTGATCAGATTCCCTAGAAGCTTGAAAATCGGGTAGTTTTAAGATGCCTCTCTCATTGAGTTATAATGAAGATTGAAAACCCAGATGCTGAACATTTGCTTTGGCAGAAGTTAGCAGGAGGGTTGTTCCGAGCAGCGTAATTCCCTACCCAACTATTCTTCCGAGCCAAAGGATGTCCAACCTTGGCAACTTTTAAGAACGGTGGACTTCAACTTCCAGACTTCAATGTGGATTGTTGGATTTCAACTCCCAGCTTTAAGACCGGTGGACTTCCAACTCCCAGAATTCCCCAGACTGCCATGTTGCCAAGGTTGGACACCCCTGTTCTATGCCTTCCCAGCTTATCTACCTTTCCCCTTTCTTCCTATTGGTACCGTCTCCTCATCTTTCCTCAAACAGTAAGAAAACTGATCACTGGGATCCAATGGAGATGTAGGACAACAGGTTGGTCTTTCTCCAAACTTTGGCCAAAGTGCACAGGAAGACTTACCTGCGTGGGTCAACCAGTTCTTCTGTCACGTAATTTAGGAAATTCCACCCACTGAATGCAAAGGAAGCTTGGAGAAAGGCTAGTGCCAAATGTCCCATAGACGGGGTCATCCAGAAGCTGAAAGCATTGCTTGGTATTAATGGTTCATAGTTTCCTACAAGAAGAGCAGGCTTCAGTGAGGGCATCGTCAGTTCACACAAACACATCATGTACTGTAGGGTCAAAAAAAAAGTCAAGATGGCAGTTGGTCCTGCGTGACTGAAATTCCATCCCTTTTTAATGTGTATCGCATGAAAAAAGAATAGGATTCACATGATGGAGCTTCACCTATCATGTTGGGTCTTTGATTCAAGCACTCGAAAAAAATGAGGGAAGGACTACAAGAAAAAAGCCCCATTATTGTCATTTGGACACAGCCATTCTTGATCTCCCCTTTTTAAACATGAACTCTTGAAGGGTCTTTCTCATTGCTGGAGAAAGAAAAGGGGAGAAACATCTGGAGAAGCACCCCAAAAGAAGAGGGATGGCTTGGTTTCTTCAACGATGAAAAGCACTACTCACTTTTTCTAACCCCCTTCTGTTTTTTTCTAGAGCAAAACCGCCTGGAATCAAATCATTTGAAAAAACAAAAACCAACCAACCTGTAGAACAGTTCAGTCCACTTTTTAAAATAAAACTTTCGTGGCCCGTGACTGATTCCATCACTTGGCAACCTAACTGCATGATACCATCTGCTTCTTCTTCCCCTTCCACCCATCATTCTTTCCTTTACCCTCATTTTGACTCTTGTTGAGCCAAATTAAACTCTGATGATTTTCATGGACAAACATCCATGTCCTTTGCAACCTCTTGGGCAACAATACAAAAGTGGTTGGCCTCTTTTTACTTCCTATCTTGGCCTATCACCCTAGGATTGATGGCGAGTTGCCACCGAACAACAATCTTATATCCATCTTCGCCCCTTCCAAGACCAGCAAAAATCAGGGTGATGCTGTCGTATCGTCCCCAAAAACGTCTGTATGGGGATTCTGGTTGTCCCAAAGGTCCATGGTACCATCTGCTTCTTCTTCTCCTTCTACCCATCATTCGTTCAACTGGACTTTGTTTTTCTTTGAAGATGTTTTGCTTCTCATCGAAGAAACTCCTTCACAGAATTGAAGCAGAGAAACATCTTCATGGAAACACAAAGTCCAGTTGCCTTTTTAAAACAAAATCACCTTTGGGACATCTTCCCCCCAAAATAATTTATCAAACAATGAGCTTTTCCATCAGACAATTGTCCTTTTGTGGGAGTGAAGGCAGTAGAATGATCAGCAGATATAAATTGCTTCCAAGAGTTGAATACACCTGAACCTCAATGCCCAAGATAGGTCTTGCAGGTCACCATGAAGCTTATCACTGATGTTTTCAAATATCACTCACTAGAAACTAAGTGGGATGCGAAAGTTTTCTTTAAAAAAAAAAGTGTTGGATTTCATGCAGAAGACCATTTAAACACCGGGGGTGGGAGGTTGTTCGTATCATACCTTTGAAGATTTGCACAAAGCCAACAATTATGATAAGACTCAAAGCCAAGAGTTTTCCTGCCGTGAAAATGTCCTGGATTCGGGTGGCCCACCGAACGCTGGAGCTGTTCACCCAAGTCAACAGTGCTAGAGATCAGAAAGCAGAGTTCAGTTCCTCAAAAGGGAAAGCAAAAACAGGGGTTATCTGTAGGGAGGAGTGAAAAAAAGAGTCAAAATGGCAGCCACCACCGCTACATGGTCGAAACCCCGCCTTTTATGTAAATGGATGTAAATTTGGTCTCACAGCTACAGCTGCCACCTTGATTTTTTTATTTTTTTATTCTTACTCCCCTGCAAATACACTTCAGCAAAAGTCACATCAATGTGCAGGCTTGAGCATCCCTGTGTACGTCTAATTATGATCTTAACATGACCGCGAAGATGACTAAAGTTTTTGTGCGTCACGTCGTTTCGCTTTTTCTCTTCCTTTTCCATGGAAATCTTTCTGTTTTGTTTTCTACAAAGGTTTACAATTTGTTTAACCTCCTTTGGGAAGCCTGGAAGAACAGATAAGTGTGTGTGTGTGTGGGGGAATACTTAACCCTTCTTTAAGTCCAATGTTCCAAATGGGTGCAGCTACTCCAGGGTTACATTGCAAAACAGCGGTTAGGATGCCTGCCTGTAGACTGCAGGTCAGAAGAGCACTTCAAACAAATATTGGCCATATTATCACGAAGAACTAAGAGTCTCTAAGAGCCTTCCCTGTGGGATGTTGGGAGAGGTGATAAAATATCCAACTTCTATGCTCATCCAACAACATCCCTGAGAGCCCAGTTCAAATCTGAAATGTCACTTTCAAGTACCTGTATTGCAAAACTAATTCCTCTTTCAAGATGTTTCCATTGCTGGGGCATTGTCCTCAATTTGCAATTACTATTCCTTGAGCAACCATTTTGAAGTTACAGCATACTGAAAATGGGACTGATGACCAGTAATTGCATTATGACTGTTGCAGCATCACCATGGTCATATGACCAATTTTGCGTTGCTGGGCAACTGGCATCTATTTATAATGGTTGCAGCGTTCCCACAGTGATGCGACCATCATCTGCAACCTAACCTTTCCAGCCATCCTTCTTCTGACAAGCAAAGTCGAGGAGTGGGGAAGCCTGATTCGCTGAACGATAGTGTGATTAACAACGGCAGCGATTCGTTTAAAAACCGTGGCAAAAAATAGATATGTAAAACTGGCCTCGACGCCACAGAACGACCCTGTTGCTTAGCAATGGAAATTTGGGTCCCAGTTGTGGTTGTGAGTCAAGGACTATCTGTACACTGACAGGTAGAGGAGGTGTGTTTTGCTTCCCTGTGTCAGAGAAAGACGGGGTTTGTCAACTCCGACACTGATCTGACCGAAGCCATTTTGAGGCTTTGGTGTTGCTACACCGGAGCTGAGGGATACGGGGCTGGGGAATAGAAATAGCTGCGGTTTCATAGCCAAAACAAAATACTTTCTCCTGGGAACCAAGGACCATTCACACAGGTGGCCAGGGACAGAAGTGACGTTGCCTGGCAACCAGATGGGACCTTGATTGGACCATGTGACTGTTTGGAAAAAGGGGAAAACATTTACTTTTAATTAGGTGAAAACTGCAGGAATATTCAGAGTCAGTTTTCACCATCTTCTGCCAACATGACATGTCCAATCAAATAATTCTTTGAGGAACCTACTTGCCTCGGAGCTCTGTTTATTATGGGCTGTGTTACTTGGACAATAAACTGAGCTCCGAGGCAAGTAGGTTCCTCAAAGAATTATTTGATTGGACATGTCATGTTGGCAGAACATGGTGAAAACTGACTCTGAATATTCCTGCAGTTTTCACCTAATTAAAAGTAAATGTTTTCCCCTTTTTCCAAACAGTCACATGGTCCAATCAAGGTCCCATCTGGTTGCCAGCAACGTCACTTCTGTCCCCGGCCACCTGTGTGAATGGTCCTTGGTTCCCAGGGGAAAGTATTTTGTTTTGGCTATGAAACCGCAGCTATTTCTATTCCCCAGCCCCGTATCCCTCAGCTCCAGTGTAGCAAGTAGGTTCCTTCAATAGCCTGAGCCCAATCACAGCCTTACAAGATAAAGAAAACCGATGATAAATCCAAACTTACATAAACACACCATGGAGAGGACTCGTGAAGCTTTGTAGGGCGGGATGCAATTGGGAAAAACTGGTTGTAGCACATAATTAGAAAAAGTCAACGCAATAACAGCCAGGCTGGTTGGGTACATGATAAGGACTGCGCTCCATAGCAGCAGAAATCTGCAACCAATAGAAATAAGTCAAGACATCTCATAGAGACCAGACTGCTGGGCAGTAAAGATGGTTTAGATTTCTTAAGAGTTAAAAAAAAACCCTTGCAAAATCCATTTAACTGGAAGAAAATGCTTGCGTACCTCAAGAGCAACTATAGCTCTTGCTGAAAATAGATTGCGTCTTGTACTGCAATAAAAACATGGTCCTGTAAAGAATGGCAAGATTAAGGGATCTCCCGTTTGAATTATGTTTGGCTGAAGGATGGAGTTAATTCCTCCAAAAAGCTGAATTTTCAAATACTGCAGATTTCAGTTTTTATACCTCCATTTAAAACTCTTGATTCGGTCCCTACCTTTCCTGCAATAAACAATGGTTTCTAGACAGGTCTGAGCTTTGGAATTTATCAGATGTTGCAGGAATAAAACCTTCCCGTTTTGTTATGTTTGTCATTTAATCCCAGAGCTTGCAAGCAATCTTCCCCGAAGGCAATCTGGTTTATTGTGCGCTATAAATACAAGTTAGGTCCTGCTTATCTATCAGCACAGACTTACCCCTCCCTTCTTCCCAAAATCCAATCTTTATGCAGATGTTTTCTGCTTGTCTGCACAAAACCAGCACTCCAATTCTGCTGTAGCAATCTTGCACAGTCCATCAGATAGCAATTCAATAAATGTCCTTCTTTGAAAAATGGATGGCTGGGGATGCTACTGAACCGTGGGTCATAATAGGTTAGGCTTAAAGCTTGGGTCCTCAGCTGGTGAGCCCTGATCCTGGGGTCTCTCAAAAAGTTGCTGTAAAATTGGAATTAAGAGTTTGAAAGAAGAGGGGAATGGTTGAAATACCACTGCTCCCCCTTACCGATGCCTCTACTCAGAGTAAAGGCTCACCAGTTTGTTTGTTTTTTGCCATATTGTCAGGCACAAAGAATCAGGACTGTTAAATTGCAGTTCAGAAGATTTATTGCTAAAGCTGCTATACCCTAGAACCGTGATGGCGAACCTATGGCACGGGTGCCACAAGGTCACGCAGAGCCATCTTGCTGGGCACACAGACTGTCAGCCAACTGACCTCCAGCTGAGCTTGCGCATGCGTGATTGGAGAGGCCCAGCTGGTCTTCGGGCCTCCGTTGTGCATGCGCACGATTGCCGCAGGAAATCCAGCTGATCTTCGGAGCTCTCCTGTGCTTGCTCATGTGTGCGTGAGTGCCTGTGCACAGCGTGCATACACTGCACTTGCAAAAGCTGCTTGCGTGCACAGAGGGTGCGGTTGCACATGCAGCGGTTGCACATGCACAAGTGCGGATGGCACGCGCAAAGAGTGTACTTTACGGCACTCGGTAAGTAAAAGGTTCGCCACCACTGCCCTAGAATCTAGTCAATTAAAATTCAGTATTAAATTTGTGCCAGATAAGGTCAATTGAATTCAAGAGGGGTTGGATTTGGAACATTTGTGGGAACATAATGCCTCCAGGCTGATGACTCATTTAACTCCACCTTTCCTCAGCTCTGCCAGCTTTTCTCCTACCTATGAATCTTTTAAGAAAATCAAGAGGATACAATATAAGACACTTCAATGTATTTATTTCGTAATGATTGTGAATTGGTGTGGGTGGGAAGGTCTTCCCTAATGTTGTTCCTATGACAACAACCCCATGAAAGAGATTTTTTTGGGGGGATAAGAGGTTTGAAGCAACCAGTGGGTTCCAGGGTCAAATGAGGACTCCATCCCAAGTCAGTTCCTAGTTTTATACAAGAAATAGCACACTTCACTGGCATGTTATGCTTCAGACTTGCTCTGTGGGAAGAACTGGGGAAATAAAATGCACAGCTGTGATTTTAAACCCCCGTGACAAAATTGCTATCCGCCCTTGTCCCGAAGTCACACTTACCCAGCTAATCCACCGAAAATCTCAGTGACGTAGGAATAGTCGCCTCCTGATTTAGGGATGGTGACACCTAATTCAGCGTAACAGAGGGACCCAAGTGCTGAGATCCCACCTCCAAGTATCCATATTATGAGAGCGAGTCCCACTGACCCAGAATGCTCAAGAACTCCTTTGGGTGAAATAAAGATGCCAGAACCAATAATGTTACCTAAAAGAAATCAAAGGTGAAAAGATTAATGGTTAATATTCAGAGCTTGCACCAAGTAGACCTTGAAAAAAAAATCTGGGCAATACTTGGATAGAAGACCATCGTGGAAGGTGTCAATGACCTCTCCATTGCAGGTGAGAAAACAATAAACAGATGAAGGACCATTGCAGAGGTGACACAATAGCAGTGCTCCAGTATTTGTCAAAAGGAAATAAACCCACTGTGACTGTAACTATCAAAAGGTTGTCTGCCTCTTGGTGTAACGTGTAACCTATTACGTTTATCTCATTTTGCGGCTGCGGCTGTGTTCCTGGTCATCCTTTGTGCCAACAACAGCCTTCTAAAACTTGGCAAATTAAGGTGGCTTAGACATTATCCCAAGCCAGTAAAGGATTCTGCCCATTTGCTTGCATGCTCCGTGTAAGACCTTCAATTATATGCAAGTGCTAGACTGAATTATTTCCCCTTCAGCGTGTTAGAGATGAAAATAGGATTATGTTGGCAGCCTATTCGTCTTTTACTTAGTGCAGGTAAAAGAAACTGGTGTTTCCAAAAGCCACTTTTCCTAAACTATTTGAAGAAGAATAAACAAATGCCCTATGGGACCACTAAGCCATCACTCCCTAAAACTTTAATCCATAAAACTGAAATGTCTAAGCAATCCAAATTATTAAAGTAATAATGAAAAAACATCAAAACCCAGGAGCACAGATATTTCAAAACTATTTAAGCCACGGTGAACATACCATTTAAAAATAAGCTGAGGGTTAGCTCGTTCTTCCAATCAAAACCTCTTGAAAACTGGGTTTCCAAGTCTTTCTTGAAAGCCAGAGCTAAGTAATGAAACATCTTTGGGGCCACCACGGAAAAGATCTTGTCAAAAGTGTCCATAAATAGATTACAGTTCAAGTTCATAAAAATACAGGTGACCCTTAAATGTATATATTCTTTTTGCCATTGTCTGTAAAGTGCAATTGGTGGCCATTGCAAATGACCAATAACCACTGATCCTTTTTGAAGGGAAATCCCAGGTCAGCAATAAATAAGAAAATAGTGAACATAAGAAACTATTCCTGCTCTCCCCAAAGACAAAACAATGTAGAACCAGAAATACATCAGGGAGACCATAAGAAAGTCTTCTAAAGAGAATTTTAATCTTGTAGCTAAATAACTTCTTTGGCAAAGACTTTGGACCCAGTTGAGGAAGAATCTAATTAACATTCAGAAGAACTTTCTCCAAGGAAGACGGTCATCTTGGTCAGAATGCTAAACTAGTCTGAGAAAACCTGACATTTCCAGAGCATGTAGGGCAAGGGCAGTGATGCGCAATAAGCGAGATTCTGAAAACAGAAACAAGAGATGGACCAATTGGTTCGGATGTTTCTTTGCAAGGTCATGGGTTATGTAAGGAGATACTGAGGAAGCCTGAGAAGACTTGGCTAACCCAACAACGGTCTTTTATTATTTATTATTTATTTATTTAAATTTTTAAACTGCCTCTCTCCCAAGAGGGGACTCAGGGTGGTGTACAACCATCTAAAAAAA
>JAEANM010004288.1:0-21020 GCA_017656035.1 Myanophis thanlyinensis
AACCCCGAGGAGGCCAACCCTGTGGGAACGCACCGGTCGGCTGGAGGCTGATGGAGGCAACAGGCGGTCCCGTAAGTCCCCGGGTCCCAAGCCACTTATGTAGATACATTCCTGAATCTTGATGAATCTCCAGTTAATGTTTGTTTTGGTTTTTAACCTTCAGTCTTGAGTAGTCATACAGTTGTCAGTTTCAAATATCCAACCTTTATGTGACCATTGCTTTGGTTTCTGCCAAGTCGGAAGAAAAAAAGGCTGGAAGCACTCATCAGTGGATCTCACTTTCATGTTTGCTAGGCATTGTTTCTGATTGCAAAAAGGACTTATATTTTGCCAAATAATACAGTCAACTCCATTCACCTGGTTATTGCAGGAATCCAAACTAAAGCATCTCTGAGAAAAGTTTCTGTAGCTTCTTCTTTGTCCACAACATCAAAGCAGAGCTAGGTAGAGCAAGTATTAAGAGGGCAGGTCAAATTGTAAACTTCCATTGACATAAAAATTACAACCCTTTTTTTTATCTAGACCAGGGGTGTCAAACTCACCGCATCATGGTGGCATCATGTGACATGTCAGGACTTTCTTCCCCTTCACTAAACTGGGCAGGGGCAGGACCAGCACGTGATGCATCCGGCCTGCGGGCCACGACTTTGACAGCCCTGATCTAGATGCATGGGACACCCAGTTCCTTAAAGTATGGATTATTAAGTAGTTCATTTCCTCATTTCCAAGGAAAGGATAAAAAAGCATAATCTTGGGATAGGGAGATCCCAAGGGATATTGCCCAGTCTCCTTTTCATGAAGCTCAGGAATTGGCTTCCACACCTGCACAAGCATTTCTCAGGAATACTTGCTCTCCTGTGAGGATATCTTATTTATGGGAACATATGGCAGTTCTGTGAAAGAACTAGATATTTGGGAGTGAGCACTGGCCACATTGCTACCTATTTCAAAAGATGTTCTGCTTCTCTTTCTCTCCATTTCATTGCTTAACCAATGTTAGAGGGATGTTTCAGCGTGAACCGTGTGAACTGTGAGGACAGGAAAAGGATTGAGTCCCTGCACATTTTTCTCCACTAGCGATTGCTGACTATACAGGGTAATGCTCATCTCTTAGCCAGCGCTGTCCGAAGACATTTCTGCAGTCATGTGGCCAGCATGATGTCATGGAGCACTGTTTCCTCTTCACCGAAGTAGTACTTATTTCTCTACTCACATTTGTATGTGTTCAAACTGCTAGGTTGGCAGCAGCTGGAGCAAGAATGGGAGCTCACCCTATCACATGGCACTTGGGTCTCGAACTGGTAGTGCTTGTTTCAGTGGTAGAATTCAAATATTTTTTACTACCGGTTCTGTGGGTGTGGCTGAGGGGTCATGTGAATGGATGGGCATTTTCTGTAAGCAGGGCAATAAAGATTAGGCTAGAAACAACACCAGAATGTTTTTTTTCTGCCTTCCTGACAGGATTAACCCTGTAAAGTGGAAAAAAACAAAAGGAGATTTCTTCTAACAACTGGTTCTCCGAACTGCTTAGAAAATTTACTACCAGTTCTAGCAAAACCTGCTACAACCTGCTGAATTTCACCTCTCGCTTGTTTCCAATTTTCCAGCCAACAAGCCCAGCATCTTAATTGCTGAGTACGGCCCTTTTAAGAAGTGTACACACTATTAATTTGGATAGTTATCTCTCAGGGTGATATAATAGTGGACTTCTCCACTGGGCAGAGAGTAGGAGTAGATAAACTCCAAGGTTTCTTCTGTGATTCAGTCGTTTAAGAAGTATTTGGGAGGAAGGAAATCTAAAAAGAATGTTGCTTCCTTAACCACGAACTTAAGGAGGGCTGGAATTAAAGAGTCCCATGGGATTTTTCTTATAGTGTTACTTAAACATTCTTCAGGGGCAGTTTGTGTAATCTGCAGTCGAAGTATGGTGAAAATTAAATTATTTTAAAAGTTCCGAATTTCTGGCTGGCTGGTGTCCTAGAGAAACCTTTATACTAAGTTTGCAGTGGCTGGAGTGGATCTGTATTGGCTTTAGTAGACTGTGTTGACACATCAGGCAAAGTGTGTGCCTTTTTTTCCATGGCTGAAATAGCTTTTCTTTGGCCATAGCAACCATTTTTGTTTTTTTTAATATCTCTTTACTTCTACTAAGCTTCAAGGAATGTATCCAACACAATTACTTCCTGTTTATGGTATCTTGTACTCAACTGCTTTGAAACTCATCAGTACACAATGCATTTTGATGTGAAAATTTTGTCCTGGTGTTGGCTTATTACTTATTACTTATTACCGCATTATTCCTTATGGGGAAAATTTGTTTGGTACTAATCTTCTTTTCTACTCATGGCGCTTCCCAGAACCAAATAACAGTGAGTGTGCCGAGGTATCCCCACTATATAAAGATATCACTTTATTCCAATTTTACTTTAACCTACTTCGGTCTTATGCTTTAGTTTTGGACAAATAATATTTTATTGTGTTTTTGGGGGGAGGGTGTTTTTGGTTTTGGTTCTAGAGACGTCATATACAGTGGCTATAGTGACAATAATCTATATTATTCTTTTAAATTATGTTTTATGTTTGGTCCTCATTTACTTTTAAATACTTTGTTAATGGTTTCATTCTCTACTGGCGTTTGATTGAAATAAAGTTTGACCGACTACGTCCTCCATTTTTATTTTTACCTTATTCATGCTAGATCTTTAACGTAGAGCTGAGCTGAAGTTAAAGGCAGAATCTATTAAGACAGCTCTTGAAAGAATATATAAGATTGAGTTACATTATGCTGATATGAGTTTCCCTTTTTTTATTATGACAGGAGAAAGATATTTGATATCTAGCATGCTCTCTGCCTCCTATTGTACAAAAAAATGCAGAATCTGGCTTTTTAGCAAAGGCGTCTGGGTCTCTGACAGTGCTGGATATGTCAGTCTGGATTTAATTAATTTGATTTAATTTTTTTTTCCGGCCACATGCTTTCAGCATATGTGGCTATAGAAAAACATTACAAGTGCTTCAGCAATCTCCTCAAAATGAGACGAATTTGATGTACACTATCGCTGTGGGATCCTGAGGAGGGTTCTTCAAGCTTGGCAGGAATTTTCCCTGAGCAGAGACAGACCAGGAAGGAAGCAACTTTTACTAATTTCCCTTGGATCCCTCTTTTGCCCCTGAAAATCTAGATAAAAAGTTGTGGAAATCTAGAACAAGGGAGAAGGGAGAGTAGAGGAAAAAAATGAATTAGGACCATAGCAGAAGCACACATCAGTAGTCCTTAACTTACTACCAATCTCTTAATGACTGTACAAAGTTATGACAAACTTCCCCAGGTCTGGATTCAAAATTTTAATGGTCACCACTCCCCTGGTTGCATGCTTGGCAACTGGTCCGCATATAGGCCATTTGCAGCATCCCACAGTCACATGACCACAATTTATGATGGGTTTTTTTTTTTTTTTGCTAGAAAATGGCATTCCCTTCCACTTCTGACAAAAAAAATATCCATTGTAGATAATGGATTTGCTTAACGACTTTGGCATTTGCCTAACAAACACTGTAAAAAAAATGTAAATTCAGATATGATCATGTGGTCACGCACTTAACGATCGGCAGCCTTACAATGTATAATCCTGGGCTCAATTACAGTCATAAGTCAAGGACTACCAATATTGTTTTCCTGCGCCCTGCGGAGGAAATTTAAAATTGCGGCAGTGACAGGACTTTGCTGTGACAACTTAATTAACAATAAGGATTCTGTTTAGTGGAACGGCTTTTAAGTACTTTGGTATTTAAATTGAATATTTTGTGTGGAATCTGAAATCCTGACAGTTGTAACAGCCAGAGCTGCTTTATCCTCCTTCGATTATATTTATTTTGGAAGAGTTCCACAGTAATAAATAAAACTGCCATAATAAACCATTTCACTTGTTAACAATGGGTTATTGTGACCAATCAATATGGTATATCGTAATGCTGGTGCTTTGTTGTGTAAACTGTATTCAGGGTTTTCAAGCGTTCATTTAATAACCATGTATGAGCCATGTTTATAAATTATAAAATACCACAGTTCTAAGGGTCTGCAGTCCATGATCCAGGAATGCTGAATCGGAGGCTAGTGAGGATTCCTTGTATTAAACACTTACTAAGGAGAGAGTAAAAAAAACAAAGCTAAGCCTGCACTCATTGCCATCTCCCCATACTGAGAAGGAAACCTTTTTGTCCTCAGCCTTCCCTCCTTCCGAGATTGGTAAAATGAGGACCCAGATTGTATACAAGTCTATGTGCTATTGTTTTTCCCATCTACTCCACCTGACAATACTGCTCCTTGGTTCACTGTTGTAAGAGCATAGGAAGCTTCCTGCAACTATTTGGTTGCTGTTCTTCTACATAAATTAGTGCCTGCTTTGCCAAGGAATGGCAAATGCAGGATAAAGATCTTTTGCATCACCAAGCTACTTGATCTTTTTATTTGGTAATACCAGGAACTAATACATTGGTCAAAGGCTGCCCTGCCAGTGTAATATGTGAATTGAAGCAGAGCTCTGACCATGTCATATCCAAGGTTGTAAGGATAGGGTTCAGGTTGAATATTGACTTTCCACAACCTGATGCTTACTAGATGTTCTTGGACTGACAGTTCTCATAATAATCAGCACAGCAACAGCCATCTTGGCTGGGAATCCTTGGAGTTCTAAGCCAGCACATCTGGATGATGCCAGGTTGAAGACAGCTATTGTAAGATATCACTTGCTCTGATCAGAGGAAAGAACAATAGAGGTTGGCTGTAGAAGCAAGTTGTGATAACCCTCTGCATTGTAAATAGTTGGGTCAGATTTTCTCCTAAGAAAGAGATACAGAATATGTTTTCCCTGGTTCATATGCTTATGCCTTGATATTATGCATTACACACCACTTGTTAAGTTGACAAATTCCCATATGAAGAATTTGGATGCATATGGAGACCCAAAGGCTGGAAGCTGAGCATTTTTTTATGAAAAGCCATAGCAACTCTCTTATTATGTACCACTAGAAGACTCTGGTCCACAGACTTCATCTGACACATTGACTTCATCTCAAGCCTTACTTTCCATCACAGATTGGTATGTCCATAGATCATTTCTTTTATATTGTGACTCTGCACAGAGAACCATCTACGACATGGCCTGGCATGGCTCCCTTGCAAATAAGATTGAACAATAATCAGGAGTAATAGTTGTGTGAGGGGGAAATATCTCATCTTCTCTGAGATTCTCAGTCACCAGGTAATCGTCCCAAAGGTGATTTTTCAAGAGGTAACTGGACTTTGTGGTTTTTCTTTGAAGACATTTTGCTTCTCATTAGCTTCTTGGGTGAGAAGTGAAACCAGAAAAACCAAAATCCAGTTCAAAGAAAATTAGAAAAAAAAAATTAAAAGAAAAACCAGAAAATCCAGTTGCCTCTTGGAAAAACAACTTTGGGATCCTTTTTGTTCCTTTCTCTTATTGTTTGTCAGGAAGTTGCACTTAAAATCAAATTTCCCTTTATTATTCACAATGTTTAGTTGTGTGGCCTTCAATTCCCACAATTCCGCAGCCAGCATGGGGATTCTGGGTATTGAAATCCACATTTCTTAACACTGCTGAGATTGAGAAACACTGTATTAAAAGCTGGGCGAGAAAAGAGAAAGAGGAGAGCCACGTAAGAGGAGACAAATTTCTTGCTTTTGAAATGGAAGGTGATTCTGCATAGTAGCCATTATATTTTTTTTTATTAAGCTTGATTTGATTTCATTACTACGTGTACTATCTTGAAAGTAGTACGGTATAGTAAACACATAAATAATGGATTGTTTCATTTCTGTGTATTTGGGCCTCATTACTTGGTCATAAATCATTTGCTATTTTGTGGATCCCCAAATTATTGCCATTCTGTGCCTTTGGGCAGGTTTTTTTAATACAGTTTCTGTGCAAGCCTTTAACTTTATATAAGATCCCAAGCTAAATTATGTATTTTGAGCATGTTTCATACAGAAACATTAAGTTTTCAAGATCTTTAGTCTTAGAAGAAAATGTTCTTTTTTTTGCGTAAACAGATGGTAAGCCAATCCCTGCCATCAAGTTCACATTGCTGCCCTGATCAAAGTACTGGAAATGTATTAAGTTTTATTTTAAAGAATCTCAGTCTGATACAGTCCAATAACAGGGAAAGCAAGTTCTTCAGACTTTTCCTAACAGCCTGGATCTGCTCCAAGGCTACGGCCCAGAATAGCTGGATGCTTCTTGGGATTAGGAAAGGAATGGGCTTTGCGAGCAGCCTATTTAATTCCTTGTTCCATGCATTTCACATTCTGTCATCATTGAGCACGTTTAGGCCTCATTAGTCTGGTGGGCTTGTGGGAGGAAGTCCTCTTCTGAGTCTTCTTTTTCTTAAAATGTTTCTGTACTTCTGCGAACTCCGGCATTTCTTCTTCTCCAGCAGCCCAAAGGTGGATAGATATATTTTTAAAACTGTTAACCAAAACCAGAGTTTCTCAACTTACATTTAAACTACATTGCTATCCATCTAAATAAGGTTTTAAAAAGGTATGAAGCCAAGTGTCAGACCTCAAAATGCACTTGGTCTTTTAAGAAAGAAAGTGATTTTTCTGGATATCATTCATCTTACTGTTTGCCTTGAATCAATAGACTCGTTCTGGTTTCCCGTTCCAGCATGTTTTTCCCAGATAAATCTTTATGGAAGTTGAAATCAATTGAAATAATGATATATCAGGGTGTTTTAAATTAGGGTACTTTTTCCCCCAATTTTTAATTTTTTATTGTTCCAATGCAACTTGCACAAAGGATACAATAAAACCAGTGTAACATTCCATTTCCATACGAATCATTTACATATTTGTTTTCTGTGTCAGTTATTTACAATATATTTTATCATCTATATCATATTCACATATGTGCGCTATTTACATTAGATTTTATCAACATATCTTATATCTTGTTCGCATATGTCTCAAGTAATTGTCCGACTTCCTTGTGTGATATTTTACAATTCTATTTCAACTCTTCTTTCTTTCTTTTCCCATTTCTTCCTCTTCCCCTTCTCTCTTCTTCCCCTTCCTCTTTCTTTTCCTTCCTTCCTTACTACTTCCTTTTCCCCAACTCTTCCTTTCCCCCCTCTCTCCTTTTCTACCTTTTTCTTCTTTAGGGTACTTTTAATGGATCTGGGAATCACTTGGACTTCTCAAAAGGAAGAACAAAATCAGGGCATAGGTTACCAATGTGAAATAAGATTGGATTGGACCAAATGGAGGGTTAATAGCATTTTGCTGGACTGTAATGTGGCTGCAACTGTTCCAGGTTCAGTCACTAGCATCTCAGTTAAAAGATGCAGAGCTGATAAGAGTTCTGCCTGAGTTTTCAGTGACAACAGAGAAAGCTGGATTACGTGGATAAATAGCCTAAATGGCTATAAGGCAGCTCTTTCATCATATAAATCAGGGGTCTTCAAACTTGGCAATTATGTGACTTGTGGATTTCAACTCCCAGAATCCCTCAGCCAGCTTGCAGGCTGAGGGATTCTGGGAGTTGAAGTCCACAAGTCACATAATTGCCAAGTTTGAAGACCCCTGATATAAATAGTGACACTTCACCAAACTTCAATGCAAGGATAGGCAGCACATGATTTTTGAGTTTTTGTTGAATTTTAGGTTCCATCATTGGCCGCACGTTGCTCTCCATCTCTAAAGGGGAGTTATTTTCATTCATTGTCTCTTGATAGAACTCTCAGAAGTTTGCCCTGCGTAAACATCTTATCATTACAGAGATAGAATGATGTCATCCCACACAGGGATTTGGGGCTACATCAATGATGCTTTCCCCTGGTTCTACACTTCAAGATAGAAATAGCAAGAAGTCACGTTTTAAATCTCAGCAACGGTGGTCCACAGAGTTTGGAAGCAACATGTTTTCTCATTGGTGGAAGCCCCAGGTTCTTAGGCTTAATAGTTGGAGCACTGGTTGTTTGCTGGTTGATTGTAAGCTGTTTCACAAGATTTGAGAGAGGAAACTGGTGGTGATACAAAAGTGCCCTGAATTAGCTTGCCTTGGCTAAAGACATTAACCAAGATTGCTACTGCTCAGTAGCAATATAATATAATAATATAATAATAATATAATATAATATATAATAATTTCACAGTTTTAACTGATATTTTTTACCATAGACGATCTTTGGTGTATGATTATGTCAAAGGTAATTGAAAGGATGTTTGCTCGTCATGGTTTCTTTGATAAACCATTGAATGTTTGGGACCACTTAAAAAAAAAAGAAACCAAACATTACTGTCCAATGTGTGTTTGTAATTTTGTAATGTGTAATTTTGCTGTGTTGGTCCAACAAAAACTAATGCATTAAAGATGCTGTCATGCCTTTCAGTTCTTTCTGGATTCTTTCAGAGTAAAAATCACTTGGGGGGGGGGGGCTAGTAGAATAATTAGGTTTCTGCAACGCACCTTTTATATCCACATTCTCTAGGCCAGGGATGTCAAATTCACAGCATCACGGCAGCATCATATGACGTATTGGGACTTTTTTTTCCCCTTCACTAAACCAGACATGGGAGGACCCAGCACGTGCCACATCGGGCCCATGGGCTGGAAGTTTGACAGCCCTGCCTGCTCTAGGCTAATCTTTTAACTGATACATCAGAACAATAATTTCCATAATTCCCTAGTCAGCATGAGAATGATAATTCCGCTTATCTGAAGAGTGGGAATTGGGAAAGGCCAGACAACCTGAAATGTTGCAGTAGATCCTTCCTCTCAGTGGGCAACCTTTATAATGTTATAGCAACAGTAATGGGTAATACAGTAAATGATGGTAAATAGTAACTTAGGAGTTATTGCTTTTAGATGATTGACTATTTAATTGATAGATGCCCTTGTTCTGACCTGAGTGATTAGCAGGTAGTTTGGCACACAGCTGAAGGCAGTAACCTTAATTGTGACTGATTAATTTGGCTGAAATATGTTGCTAAGTCAATTCTGTGTTTCATTAAACTGACTGAATTGCATCCAGCTATTAGAGGTGTTTGAAGGAAAGGCAACTGACAGATGATATAGGAGCACAAACCCCTGCATTAAGCTATAAAAGAGCTATTTAGGAAACCTGTGCCAAAATTGAATTGTTCCAGATAAATTTAACTTCCAAGCCTAATGCTAATTAATAGCTGTATGCTTAATGGATGTCAGGAGTTAATTAGGAAAACCCGATGACCTGTGCTGGAGTTTTAAATATTTTCTGTGTTGCTCCCACCTTTTGTATTGTTTCTGTTTAACAAAAGAAATTTAAACGGTGGCGCATTGATCTGTAAATGCTATCGGTTACATAGCCTTATGCCATGCTGCCTCCTCTCAGTCAGAATTTCCGTAATTTTTGGTTGCATCATTTGTGTTGTGAAAGGGATACTGATTAAAAGACAAAAGATTAAAAGTTAACAAATCTGAAATATTATCAGGTATACTTTGGACTGATACCATCTCAAACTGGTCAAACCATGGGTGCAGAATAACAAAGAAGGATACACTCTGTGTTTTAGAATTTATTGTTAGGGACTTGTGTCTCCTCCTCTCTCCAGTGAGGGAAGAGCTCTGTACTTCTTATCCCATTTTCAGTGTTTTGTGTGTGTGTGTATGTGTGTTTGCAAACTAGCGTACAACTAGTTTAGCTACAGCCTTTCAATGACTGAGAAACTCAAATCCCCTTTCTATAAAACAAATTTTGTCTAAAACAATATTACTAAGAAGTATAAAAGTGGAGCCATAAACTGCCAGCAGTATGTGAAAGTGATAAAAAAGATACAACATTTTTTTTAAAAAAACTACAAAATTCCTTACATAAACTTCCTGAAAAGCTTCATTCTATATCTAGGGTCACAGCATGATATATTGTTGGAATATTGCTGGAGAGACTTGGATTCAGATTCTCACTCTTCTAAGAAGCTTACTTAGCGTGTTATTCTGATCTATTTCTTGAGTTTGCTAGAATACATACGTACGGCATCCTGAATTCCTCGTACAAAAAATAGGCTTTAAATATGGGGGGTGGATGATGCTCTTCATATGCATTGAATTAGGTAGCCTTTGTGCTTTAAGTCAGTTTTATATATGGCCCATGTGCCCACAGAAACCAACAAACAAAAGACTACACAACTAACTGTTTCAAAAGACAAAGATGAGCCTTGTATTGAATATATTGACAGATGCACAAGTGATAATGGACAAGTGTCTTCACACCAAGAAGCACCAAGCCATATATAAACAATGGAGGCCATTCACAAGAATAATGATTATAAAAGGCCATAAAGTTCATATTTTCTCTCTCTCTCTCCCTCCCTCTTGCATATTTTAATAGTGCTGGGCCTAAAGGCGATAACATCTACGAATGGAGATCTACTATCCTAGGTCCCCCAGGTTCTGTGTACGAAGGTGGCGTATTTTTTCTGGATATCACATTTTCATCTGATTATCCGTTTAAACCACCAAAGGTAAGGTTATGCAGTCTCTGTATCTTTGCATATATTTTCAACTGTCTTCCATTTTAATTCAGGAAAAGCAACAACTGGATGAAGCATTTTCAACATATCGCAGAATTTGCTAGCCAACTGGGACTCTGTGAGGCCATACAAAAGGGGCCACATTATCTTGCCTTCACGGTGTTGCAGTATTCACTGGAGGCTTTCAGAGTTGGGCATTTTTTGAGAATATTAGGACATCAGAAATTTTCATTCCGCATCCTGTTTTTCTGCTGCTGTCAGTTGGACAGAAGAATAGGATTTGGAGAGCATTAGTGCCGTTACTTCTGTATTCGTGTGGGAAAACATTCCAAAAGGTCATAAAATATCTTGCTTAATTTCCCTACTTTTATCAAATGCGTATAATGCCTCATTGCGCAAAGTCAGATATAGTGGTAGCATCAACCCTATGCTTGGTAGTAACAGTACAAGGTAACATTCTACCACTGTTGTTTTCTGGGTATAAGTCACTTTTCTTCACATATGGTTCAAGCCTTACATTACAAGGGCAGTTTGCTAAGAGGTATATGCTGTAGTTGAGATTAGGCCAAATAAGTGAGACCGTTGAGAAAAGGGAAGAAATAACCATTTCATCCATCCTTTTTTAATTCTGATATTGCATTTTCACTCCCTTTTTCTCCCCAACCTTCTTGTTCCAGCAAATTAGCATGATGCCAGGGAGACAGAATAGTTCTTGCAGCTCTTTCTTGCTTATTGGCCCAAATCTTTTGAAAGCAGGATATAGTTGCCCTCAGAAGATAAACTTGGCCACATTGCTTGAAATCAGATTTATTTCAATAAACCATTAGAAGTGTATAATCTTAGTGGCTAAAATGAAAAGCAGAAGTATTTTAAGCCCTGGTTTGCTTGATAGTAGTGTATGATTTGATGAATGCTCTCTCAAAAGTTGCATTGTAACTTATCAGATACAATGCTGCTTTAATTATCAAGCATTTCAACTTCTTGTCTGCTTCTGTGATAAGCATCCATTTCCTAGTTGTTTCAAAGCCTACTGAAACATAAATTTACCCTATCCTTACCCAGCCGCTGTTTACAATTCATCATTTAAACCTTGTACATGTGCTCAATTGCAAAACGTGGATTGTTCCTGATTTTGATCATATTGAAAGATGATCTTTATTATATTAAATATATATATGACTAACAGTCGACCAAGTCATATGCTGTAGTACATCTCTGACGATGACGTGATGCATTTACTGGAGGCAATAGGATTTGCACTTTTCCTATTGGCTGGGAACTGAGGAGATTTTCAGCACTTTTTTCCATTGGCCGGGATTGGGAGGGGGGGAATGACAACTTTTTTTGTGAAAAGGATCAGGAAAGCATATGTTACTAGTCCATGCTAGTTGAAATGTAAATCCAGAAACTGAAGAAGCTCAGTTACTTACATATAACAGTGATATACGAGTAGATTTCCCCAAAAAGAGAAAACTGGAAGCAGAGATGTGTATAAAATATTAATATAATTCAGTATTTAAACATGGTATGTTTTGGATAGTGGGAAAAACAAGGCAGAGCCATGGATCTATGTCCTTGCCACCTCTTTATTTGGATCTTAAAGTGGGATAGTCTCACTCTTTCCTTTTCAGCCCAAGAAATGCACCTGTATAAGTGAAGATATGCCTGGGAAAAGGCCTGAAATCATTGGAAATGTAACTAAAAGGGTTATTAAATATAAATCAGTTGACCACATTTCATTAGCACTTTGATTGATGTTGAGTTCAATATGCCCTGAGCAATAGTATCACTGTAAATGAACTAAATGTAGAATGTGGCATTTAGTGGCAACAGAAGTAGAATCGGTAATTGTAAAAATTTCCCTTGTTTGGTTTGCTTTAATCCTGCTTCCTGAAATTTTTTTTTTTTTTTTTTTTTTTGAAAAAAAAAGTTATGTCAAATCTGTGGTAGCTCTTAACATTGTGAGAAGCATAACCTAAGATTTCTCATGCTTGGTATAATATAGAGGTTTAATGACAGTATAAATGTTTGTTTAAAGATTGCAGCTGTGCAGCAGATGTTTGATGAAGAAGATTCACATTCTGCTATTGAATAAGTAGAGGTTAGGTTCACCAAGTTAGTTAATATGTTGGAAATCAAGAAGCTAAGGCCCACCCCCAATCTCTTATTTCTCTGTCTCTTCACTTGTCTAACAAGTAATATATTCTAGGTAGGAATTCTAGTCATGCCCCCAAAATTAAGATTTATTCCCTTTTTTTCCTTTAAAAAAGACGAAAAAAGATGGTGGGGAAGCCACATGAATTTCCGTAGTATTATTTCAATATGCATTTCCTGTCAGTTTCACAAAGGCTTGTCATTTGGCATAAATCTGTAAAAGGCTCAAATGCAAAGTCATCTTGGCCATGGCATTTCCCTCTTTTCCTGCTTATAGGTTCCTTGAAACATCTGGAAATGGGGCAGGCCTAGAGATGCCCTGGAGCTGATTCTTTGTAGAGAACCGATCACTAAGGATGCCACCAAGGCTCAGTGGGTCCTCTCCTCTTCAGGGGTCTTATTCGTGACGTGAATGGAATCTGAACATGCATCAGTTTTGCACATATGACACAAAACTTAGCATACTGAGGATTTCATCCAAAACCACAGAATTTAATGGGAAAAATATTAGGGTAGAATGCTTCCCCCTTCTCCTCCTTTTCTTGCACATCATTTAAGTGCTTAAATTCTAGTTTATATTAAGTCAGATTCTGGTGTAATGTCCTTGATTATTGAATGACGTTACATCAGAGTTTCCTGATTCAGATTCAGCAGAGGGTTTCTCACTTAAAGTTAAGCGTCACACTAAGCTAAACCATATTAAAGATTTAGCTAAGGGAAAGGGATCTATTCCAAATTTTATTCTCCTATAGCTCAGAACTGTATTTCTCAAAACTACCACATTATATACCACATTATATGGTTCAAAACATAAGGATAACCAATTTCAGCCATATGCATTCTATGGAAACATAAGCTCCTAGTCAACAGAGCCAGCCTTAATATATTTATTTATTTATTTATTTAAATTTATATACCGCCTCTCTCCCAAGAAGGGACTCGGGGCAGTGTACAACCATCTAAAAACAGGAACAATAAATTAAACAATTAAAAACAAATTAAAAAAATTAAACAGGTGGTTGATTAAAAATTAAAATTATAAAATTTAAAAACCAATTTAAAACCCCAAATAATTAATGCTAAGCCAGACCGGCCTGTATATCTAGGCCTTACTGCCTACTGTCACTTACCAGAGAGGGCTCCCCGCACCCCGCAAAGGTTAGTTAAATGGAAGTGTCAGAGATTGAACTTGAGACCATCTTGATGTGGTCTATGTAGAATATACTGACCAGACAAATTTTGAACAAGTAGTCTACTTTTATGAGTGTTGGTAGCTTCAGAAAAGCAGCCTGAGTCAGATTTGGTTTTCTGTGGAACTGATATCTTTGAAGATTGCTTTTGCAATATTCAAAATGTACTAGCATGCTCTATGAGCATATTCCTACTGTGTTGGAAAACTCATCTAAGTAAATGCCAACAGTTGGAAGAGGATTCAGTGATGATCTTCTTTATAAAAGCGGTCAGGTTATATGTAGATGAATCAAGGACAAGAGCCCCAAGATTAATTGATGGGAATCCATGACCTCTATATCATGATGGCTACCCATGTTCCAGAGGAGGTTTGTTCTCCAATCTGGTGCTCTTTAGGTTTCTCAAACTAGCATCACCTAGTTTGGGAACCATAACTACTGCAAAGGCCAGCACCTCACTTTGAATCTCACGTTCACCAGTTTTAAATGAAAGCTGGGTGTCTTAAGTGCCATTTTCTACCTGCACACAGCAAATAGTCCATAGGCTTCTTTAAACTGTGGCAGCAGAATTACGGTGACGTCCCGATACAAACTCTGTCCTTTTGTACTTGCCTTCCAACTTGGTATGCAAGTACACAAGTCTTGGGACTTGCAATGTCGCTTGTCTGCCCCAAGGAAACTGATGAAACTGCTATTTCTCAAGGGCATGCAAATGTTTGTATGTATATGTCATCTGTTGTTGTTTTTCCAAAGCATTAAAAATGCTGGAGGCTTGTCAAAACAAAACAAAACAAAAACAAAACAAAAACAACCATAACAAAGCTTTTAGCTTTGGGACATAGCAGTTGTGAATAAGGCAGCTGCTTACAAAAGAAGAGAGAGGAGACCTCTTTTCAGATGAGAGGTATAAACAAACATCAGAAACAAACTTTGTTTTTTCCTCCAAAAATGAAAGGTCTCAGAAAAAAATTTCCCACTGAGGGAGAATCATTCAAGACAGGTTTCAAAAGGCTAGCAACAAACTATGCCTGAAAAGCGTGTAATAATCTTCTCTTCCCCCTTCCCCCTTTTGTTGCTCTTCTACTTGTAGGTTACTTTCCGTACTAGAATCTATCACTGCAACATCAACAGTCAGGGAGTCCTGCTTTGACTATTTCAAAGGTTTTGCTGTCTATTTGCTCCCTCTTGACAGACTGCAATCCTGGTAAGGCAATCCTTGTCTTTCATTTTGTTCCCTGGCTTAATGAAAGTAAGCATTATTAATCCTGCAACAGGCACAGCCAGAGGAGGCTGGCTCCCTCACTTTTGTCAACAACAACAACAAAAAAAAATGCTTGTTTTTGCCATGTCTGAAAACAGGGCACAAACTGGCAATTGTATGGTTTTTAAACCTGTGAGATAAATCCAGATTGAAAAGAGGCTCGTTTAGTTTGCACGTATAGAACAGCTTATTAATAAAAAGCCTCTTTTTCTTCTGATTATGCTTTGCAGTAGAAAGGCTATGATACATCAGCTTTCCCCAGGCTGATTTTCTGCAGATGTTTTAGGATTATAATTCAGGTTTTTTCTGAAGGTTGAAAGTCTTCTAGTGTCTTCCACTGAGGAGTAGCAGCACCAACTCTAGGGATACTGTTTTGGATTGATTCAAATGGCAGCCCATAGACCCTTGGTTCCATTCCATTATTTAAACATGCAGAGCATACATGTTTAAACATAAAAAGACAAACTGGCCAAGCTACTGTAAGTTTCCATGTACAAGGAGAGCTCCCTGACTTTCAGTAGCATAATGAGTCTTGGATTATACCACATTCATTGTCTCAGCTTCTTGTAGTCTGTTCCAGGATGCCAGTCTCTTATCAGAAACAAAAGACTGCAACAGAAGGTTATCCTGCTTTTCTGTAGCTCAGCTAATACAAGCTGCTACCACTTGGTTTTTCATTTATTTATTGTATCAATTTCTACACCATCTCTCAGTTGCAGCTCTGGGCAGCACACATAGGGTTTTAGAAGCACATGAAACTGAACATAATCAAAATTAGGAAAATAATGGCAGCCGAAGACACACTGGGCTCTCTCTGATCATAAGAACTTTCAATGATGGGCTCAGATAATCTCCAAACCTCATGCCCAGGGGATCACCCAAGTCTTCAGTAACTTCCAAAAGGCCAGCAGGATTGAGTATCCACAAATCTCCGTGGTATTAAGGCTTAATAGACGGGCCCCTAAGCACATCAAACCTGCTGGATCTAGAGGAATGGGCCAACCCTAGAGAGAGGCAGTTCTGCAAATATTAGTCCCATGTAGATTAATGACAAACAGCAGTTTGAGTTGAATCTAGATGTGCATTAGGAGCCAGTACAGCTCACAAAACAGTAGTGTAAATGGGCAAGGTACACCTGTAGCTGCTTACATTGTTGAATTCTGGACCAGTTGTAGCTTCCAAGTGAGGTTCGAGGACAGCTCCATGTAGGCTGTATTGCAGTAGTTCGGCCAGGAATGAAGGCTGAATGGCTATAAACAGTACTAGTGATGCCTCACTGCATTCCAGGGAATGACCTCACCCAGAAGCATCATATAGATGCTAAATAGGAGGGGGAGAGTACAGAGCCCTGCAGGACATCACCAGAAAAAGGGTCTTGGGCTAGATCTCTCCACCTCCACCTCATCCCCTGGAACTAGCCCTGGAGGAAGAAACACTGCTACTCTCTGCTTCCATTGCCACCCCTGCTCATCATGCTACATCTTCTTCAGGAGTGGTGAACAATGGAAAATCCTGTTGTGCAGATTCTGAATCCAAATTGCCTTTTTTGGACCGAGATGCTGCAGTTTGCCCATACTATACATCTATATCGTTTATAGTGTTCTATGAACCAGGTATTGGTTGTCACCTAAAAAACCCTTCATGGTATAAGGGCTAGTTGTCTGAGGAACTACAATTTTTTCCCTTTGTTCCTGCTAATGGGTGTCAAACTGGCAGCCCACAGCCAGATGTGTCACACAGAAGGCATGCCCACCCCAGCTCCACAAAGGAAAAAAATGTTGCAGTACCTCATGTGACACAATCGAGTTTGACACCCATGCTATAAGATGTGTAAAAAAAACCAACCCACGTTATTTGGGTCCACTCTATTAAACCATTTCTTCTGATGGGATGTAAAAGGCATACCTTCCCTTTCACACCAACTGTCTTCTGGAATGGTATTTCCTCCAGAGCTTTGAACGGTTCAACCCCGCTAACCTATAAACTAGCCTTGAAGACCTGATTTTGATCCATACTCTGGCTTAGATGCTTGAATGAGACTGTGACGAACGTTTACCGATTTCTACTGGTTCCTTTTACTTTTTCTAAAAAAGGGTTTACTATTTGGGCTTGTGTTTTTAATTTGCATACTATCCTGAGTTCAATTCAGTCCAATCCTTTATTGTCAATGCACAACATGAGTGCAGTGAAATTGAATGAGCCTCCATCGGTACAATCACACAAAGCACAGAAACACAGAATACAGTCTGCACTGTTCTCGCCATATCTCATCTCTTTTTGTTCTAGGATCAGGACAGGGTGTGCCTGCTCATCGTCTGAGCTCTATCTCTCCTGCTCCTCCCTATCTCTGATCCTGAAAAGCCCTGCCCTTCCCCAGTTCCCTCCAAAGCCAATGGAGCTGCTTCCTCGATGTCTGTCTGACTCCTGTTCCAGCTCATCTTCCCCCACAGATTCAGGCTGACAGGGGCATGACAGCAGCTACAAACCTGATTCTGGTACCCATGCACCTATCCATACCACATAGCACCTGCTCACAACACCCAACTACCTGTGGGACCCACTCACCTTCCTGCAGTCTATAGTGCCTGCATGCACTACTCACTCTCCAACTCATGGCATCTGTCCATGCATAGCAATAAAGCACCCACACACCTGTAGATCTCACCCTCCAGCCTTCTCGCCTGGAACGCATATCTCTTCCTACATCACAGTCACATGAGATCTTCACTTAATGGCCCACACAGTCCTGGAGTTACAACAGAAACTTGGACAGTTGAGATTGCCATCACTAAGCAATATGATCAAGTGATTTACACTTTACAACCACATCACTTAGTGTGGGAAATTCTTATCTCAATTGTGGTTATAATTCAAGGAATACACATCTTTCTTCCTCTATCTTTTAACACTATAGGCTGCCCAGAGTTTTGTGGACTTGGGTAGCATCAATTAATCCATCGATCAATCTTCACCCTCTAAGAATGATAACATTAATTTGTATTTCTTCAAACAGAGGCAATTTGTCATTCCATTGCTTAGACAGGAACGAGGACTTACAGTCAACGTTTGTGGAAAACTGAAAGTGCAATGTGGGAACAATATATTTGGAAATATCTTACAATAAGCAATGTTCAGTTTGTATTACAAGAAATTTGAGATGTGCAAATCAACCAGGATTCAGGTCAAGTCTGAGATTCATGAATCAGGTTTCATACAATTCAAACTGAATTTGAGGTTCGAACACGGTTTGAACTGTCTGGAAATTCAATTTATAAACAGTTTTGACTACTGATTATTTGATATTATACTATAGATTAAACTATAGATCTTCAGCATTTATTGATTGATTTGTTTATTTATTTGCTTGCTTGCTTGTTTGTTTGTTTTGCAGAATGTGATTAAAATATCGGGAACAATCTTCAGTAACTTTCGACCAATTTTCCCTACAATGTCTCCACTCTTATATAAAATTTTAATCAGATATATTCAAGGTTATCACTGTTGTAAATTTTAGAAATATTTTTTATTTTAAGGCAAATATATAAGAGAGGAAAGACATCACAGACAACACATAATATTTCAGAAGTGATATCTCAACATTTCCTCAGAAGTGGCTAATCTTGCCAATTAAAACACTGAATCTCTCTTTCAAATATCTTCAAAGTGATTCAGAAACATCTCACTTGATTTGGTACCTCAAATCAATCCAGGGATTCAATTAGAAGATTTGAAAGAATTATTTGACTGAAACTCTTATGAATTCTTCAAAATTTTGCACTCGGCTTTTTTTTAGTAAAAATATATAATATGTATACTAGGTTATTAGATTTGACTTATAACTGTGGTAAGCACAGTACCAGTCAGTAGAAACCCAAAGTGCAATGTCCAGTTTAGTTCAAATATGCTCATGCTATCCTTTCCAAATTAGAATAGTTAATACAGGGGATTCAAACCAAGATGCTATTTTGAGATTATCACCAACTAGAAAATTATTTTGCAATGTACTGGTACATGTTTTTTGGATGCAAAAGACAAGAGAAGTAGGAACAAATCTCAAGTGCACAAAGTGAACAATATAAATAATGTCTTCAAAAATTGGCATAAAGAAGGGCTTTTACTTCATTTCATTCATTTGTGATGGAGGAGATACATTTTTTACATCTGGTTTGCATTTTCCTTTGGCATTCTGCCAGGAATGATTCCAAATACAAAACACAAAGCTACATCCAATGAACATATATATTTCTAAAGGATTCTTTCCTTGATTCCCACAATCATAGTGGATCGTTGTTCTACAACATTTTTTTAAAATTAGCTTTCACCTTTTGGAACAAAAACATATAGCCTGAAATATTGCTGCTGGCGTGTAAAGCTATCCATTTTATTTAGAAAACAATTACAGCAAAAATGATGTAGATGACATTTCTCCTATTGTTCTAAGCCAGTTATATTCTCTTAAGAGTTTTGTCTTTGAAGTCGTATTAATGACAGTGCAATACACTCTTATGTTGGGTTTTATATTTCCAAGGACTAAAAAGGCTACCATACTTGTTCAAGATCCTCATGTTACATCACTGGGGCCATATTTGGTCCTGCCCAGTTGCTGTCAAAATGGTCTGGCAACTTTTTGAGGGAAGAAATGCATGATATTGCCCTCTATTTTTGCCCCTTCACTAAAAATGCACTCAGGATGCATTTTTCCACTCCTTTTCTGAAGTTCTTCAAGTTATCCTCAAGTCCATTTCAAATGGCAGGTTTTGGCTATTGCCAATTGCAGTTAGAGGACTACTTGACTCAATGCTCACTATGATCCCTAATATATTTTAGAACTGTTTTATCACAAATGCTATGAAGGTAGTCCTCAACATACAACCACAATTGAGCCCCAAATTTCTGTTGCTAAGCGAGACAGTCATTTAAGTGAGTTTTCCCCAATTTTACAAGCTTTCTTGCCACAGTTGTTTAGTGAATCACAGCAATTGTTACATTAGTAACAGAGTTGTTAAGTGAGTTGTTTCCTCATTTACTTTGCTTGTTAGAAGGTTAAAAAAGGTGATCACTCATATGGTTCCGGGACACTGAAACCATCATAAATATGAATCAGTTGCCAAGTATCTGAATTTTGATCACATGACCAGGGGGATGCTGCAACACTCGTGTGAAAAAAGTCACTTTTTTAGTAAGTGTGAAAAAACTCACTTTTTTATACTGCTTTGTAAATGAAGGTTGTGTCAAGCTAAACTCAAGAACCACGTGACACAAAAGAGTACTTTATTTACTCATATCAGACAAAATCTTGCCAGACTAAACCCTAACTGCTCCCAACCTATGGATATATCCTGGAAGATTTTAAGATTAGAATCTTAGATTCTAAAAATCTAAGATTCTAAGATTCTAACTCTTTATTCTCTTCCTCTGTGTCCTATCCATTTCTGGGCTGGGCTGCCTCTTGTCCACCTTCCTCTTTCTGGAATATTCTCTCTTTTTCCTAGGAAGCTGCCATATCACTGTAGTCCATCACATTATCTGCCCATCTTTTGTAGGGTGCTGGTTTGAAACTCAGCAGATTTTTAAAAATTATGTTTCCTTCCCTCTGGGCTTCCTATCTTCCCCTGTATTTTTATTCAATGTTTTTCCAGTCACCTTGAGTTTCATGAGATGGTTTTATCATCAGCTCCTAAATAGCCAAGATGCTTGAAACCCTTCTAGCTCAAGAAAATGGAAAAAATGATAAAATGATGCATGGAGGCTTTTCTTATTTTCATGCATTTGGTTCTAACAGTTTTAATATTAATTGTTGATTCTTAAATATTAAATCTTAACTTTAAATTTCTTGTATTTTAATTTGGTTTTATAAACGTCAAATTTTAACTGTCTAATTATAATT
>JAEANM010004289.1:0-21020 GCA_017656035.1 Myanophis thanlyinensis
ATCAAAATCAATGTCAAACTGGCCAAAACACTCAATTTCAGTGGGGGTTGCATATTTTTGAACACAACTGTATATATGTAAATGGACTGAATCCAAAATACTTATCATGTAATAAATGCATTACTCATTAAGGTACAAGGAGATCAATTGAACACGTTCAGTGGACAAAGAATAGCATGAGTTTTAGAAAACATTCCTCCCTTTTGTAAGGTTGCACTGCTGTTGATTGTTATTGTGTGTGCATGTCTAAGTATGTGTAGGTTTCATGCTTTTGAATACGGAATAAGACAGCAGGTTCTTAAATAGTTGAGGATTTCATCCAATCACATTAAATAAGTGAAGCCAATTAATATTTTTGGGTGGATGCATGATTGAAATAGTGTACTCTTTTTATAATTTGTTTTAGTTTTTTTAGTTTTATGAATCCTGCTACACTGTTCATGTCTCAAAAAATAAACCCACCAAATGTGTGTGCATTTTTAGCCTAAACAGCAGAAATGTATACTTTTAGAGAAATTATCAATTATGTATTTAAATACAAATACTGTGGGAAAATGTTACTTCATTCTTGGATTACTAAAAGTCTCTTTCAATTTAAGTGAGCCTCTTAGCTATTTTTCATCATTCTACATAATGAAGGACTTCCATACTGGGGAATGCAATTTATACATCAGGAAAAGTGACAAGAATTTATCTGATGACTCTTACCTGTACAAGTCATTTTCTCATTTCAAAACTGTTGGATCTCACTCTATTATATTTGGACAACATCACAAATAACAGAACAAGAATCCAACCCTGTGACAGCATTTAAATGAAAGATATGTTTTTATGTTAGGACTGAACTTAATTGCTAGTCACGAATAATTCCCATTTTGGGATTCCATCAAATAAGGTACGGAAGTTAGTTATTAGGAAAAAGATGAATGGCTGTATTCAACTTGTGCAGTGTCTTTCCTGAAATACTTGATTGGCATTTTACAGGCATCAGATCAATGCCTTTTTTAATTCTTTCAATTTTTTTTTATTTTTAAGAATTTTAACAAAGGCTTTGGGCAAGTTTTGAGGGGTCAGGAGCCTTCTGTATAGCTACAGAAAACAATGACAGCATCTTCAACAAATTTGGCCAAAATTCTTAAGCCTATTTTTTTCAGAAGCAGAAGAAATTTAGGAGACGAACTATGACCATTCTCCAGCCTTGAAATTTTCAATACCCCAACATAGGGAACAAATTCACACTATTGACTGACATCCAGTGATTTTGCCCAATAAATTTTGACATCTTTGGATAGCTGGGAACTATAGGTAAATTGACTGACCATTTTAATTGAAAGTGGAAGTTTGCTACTACTTTGTCTTCATCCTGATTTTAGATTTTTATTTATGCTGGTTTATGGCTGTAATAGATTTGATTTATTGTTTTATATTATTCAGATTCTATTTCCTTTTATGTTTTATGTTAATGTTTTTACATCCTACAGAATATTTTTTTCTATAAATATTCCAGACTACATCATAATTGGTGATAAAAAATATGGAAAATACACTTCCTTTTTAATAGCAAAAGATTCCTTTGGTCTTTAATACTGTATTATGTTATAATATCTAATATTAATCTATTAATCTTTCACATAATTTAATTAATCCTGTGGAGCTCAAGGATACATATCAAAGCTCAAAAAATATCCCTTATGATACAATTGTCCTGCCAATCTGATATGAACTGTATGAATGAATATTCTTTCACTTAGGAAGTATACAATATCAAAACACTAAACCAGGAACCACAAGAACACTCAGGACTATAACAGGAACCATGACTATATCTAACTCCCACCTTCCCAACTATCCCTAAGTTATTTCCTACCCCACCCTCTCATTTTGCCTTAACTTACTCGCGGTCGTGGACGGTCGCGTAAGCATTTCATTGCATATCGTACCATGTACGACTGTGTATGTGACCAATAAATTTGAATTTGAATTTGAAACAAGATTCCCCATTAGAGTCAGAATGCTTGATTCAATTTCAGTTCTCTCTCCTTGGACAAGCAATGGTCTCATGAACAGAATACAGGTAGTCCTCGCTTTATGACCAAAATTGAGTCTAAAATTTATGTTGCTAAGTGATAAATTTGTTAAACGAGTTTTGCCTCATTTTATGACTTTTCTTGCCATATTTGTTAAGTTAGTAATACAGCTGTTAACGTAATCTGGCTTCCCCGTTGACTTTTGCTTGTCAGGTCACAAAAGGGGATCACATGACCCTGGAACACTGCAACCATCATAAATGTGAGTTAGTTGTCAAGCAACCGAATGTAAATCACGTGACTATGGGGATGCTGCAATGGTTGTAAGTGTGAAAAATGGTCATAAGTCAGTTTTCGGTGCCGTTGTAACTGCAAATATTCACTAAATGAATTGTTGTTGAGTCGAGAGCTACCTGTACTACTAAAATCATGGCCATCATGCTTTTTACTATTGTGTTACTTAAGATAGGGATAGCAGTCTTCAACAGAAAATGCCATTTACTTCCTTGTATTTTAATGAGATGAATATGTCAAGGATTGCAGGTGGTCATACTAAATGGGCAAAAATTGGGTTTTCTAACTGTTTGTTTCTTGGAATGGTTTTTTTTTCTATATATTCATGGGGCCCAGAAACACACATGCACGCTTAGGATGTAGCAGCTTGGAATTCAGATTCCCATGAAGGGTCTTCAAACATTGTTCCCACAACTTCTGTGGAAAGGCATGGTGCCCCAAAACACTTTACTTAAGAGAGTTTCTGTTCCACTTTATTATCTTGGAAGAGGTAAAGAGGGGAGGGAACTCCCTTTCTCCAGAAGCCAGGTCTGGAAGATATATGGACCAAAGTAAAGAATAAATCCCTTTCCCAGAATGACTATCACAGTTCACAGATTTAACAACTTCCTTACATGTGAGGTCAAAGATCTAGAAGACGACTGACGAAAAAGACATAAAAGAAAAAAGAAAATGGAGAAGAAATAATTTCTTTCTGCATATTCACTACAATATGCAAGTTTACTTAAGACTTGGGTAACAGTTAACTTGTTTTTAATCTAAGTCAAAGGTTCTCAGGTCCTTAAAAAAAAGAAGTAAAATTAGGTTATTCACTCCCTGTTTAAATCAAGCCCCACAGCCTGTTTATAAACCAACAGGCAATATTTTGGCCCTAATCTCTCAAATATGCTTCAGAACTTCATCATAGTAAAAGATTAGAGCTGTATTTGACACAATTAAGTTTACAAGACCTTATGGAAAATATAATCTTATAAATAAGTTTCCTTTTTATTAATTTACGCTATTTTTAGCTGTTTATTATGCAACAGCTCTCTGATATATTAAAGTTTATGGAATGGCAGAAATTCTGCTAACGTACAACTCTGACAGAATTCTACTCCCAGTAACATATAGTACTATGCTTTTTAAAAAAAATGTTTTGCAGACTGAAATATTGCCTGTTCTTCAACAATAGCCCTACTCAAGAATTCACCCAAACATGTGTGAATGGTCACTATGCAGTCCAGTACTTTTCCACCCAGAGTATGTTCACCATGAAGGAAGAAGACTTTTATATCCTCAAGTGAACAACACAAAAAGCTCTACTGGCAGGGAACCTTGAACTGAAGACATTCAGAACAAAGACCTGGATTATGCAAGTCAAACAAAATTATAATTATGAGCATTCTAATACTTAATAGAGTAGAACAACATGTGGCCATGTGATTCTTTTAGAAAAGATTCAGCTGAAAGTTATATTCTCCTATATTATTAGTGAAGGGTATATCTCTGATCACTAGGTCTTCAAACGTGTTGTGAAATAAGAAATAAGTCAGAGCCATTTTAAAAATATTAATAGATATTGCATTTATAAACTATTACGATCCAATTAAAAATGAGCCTCAGTGGCGCAGTGGTTAGACATGAGCCCTGGTGGCACAGTGGTTAGAGTACAGTATTGCAGGCTACTTCTGTGACTGCTGGCTGTCCACAATTTGGCAGTTCAAATCTCACCAGGCTCAAGGTTGATTCAGCCTTCCATCCTTCCAACGTGGGTAAAATGAGGACCCAAAACTGTTGGGGGCAATATGCTAACTCTGTAAAACTGCTTAGAGAGGGCTGTAAAGCACTATAGAGTGGTATATAAGTCTAAGTACTATTGCTAAAAATCACCTAGATGTATTACATAATTGTTTTGCCCATGTTAGTTTAGAGCAGAACAGTTAATTATAGAGATCTGTCTCAACTACTTTAATAAAGTTCTTTTGCTATTTGACATTAGTATCTGAATGCAACTTCATGAAAATATTCAAACTTTTATAAATTAGATGAAACAAGATTTTAATTATTTTTTACATAAATGTTGCTTATGCTTCATGACAAAGAAACAAACATTGGTATATAATAATTTGGTAATTCAAATTAAGGAATTGTGATTAATTATGTAAAACATCCTAGGTCAGAATAATATAATACTGTACTTTTATGTCTGCTTAAATAGAATTTATCCATTGACTTACAAGCATAAACATTGACAAAAGAATAGTATTACAACAATAGAGGATTCTCAGAGTAAAATATTTATTGGTTTACATTCAGCAGAACAACAATTTTTAAAAAATGCCCAAGTTTTTCCAATAGATTCAAGCGTCTTAGATCAATTAAATAGTTTTGGGGTAAAATAAATCTCCCCAAATCTGACCCAATTGTATATTTAGATGCAATCCTACCCCTTCAAAAATTGTTAAATCTATTAAATTAATAAAAAATGCTAATGCTTTTTCATCAAATTTGTATGAAATATGTAGTAAAGCAGGGGTGTACAATCTTGGCAATTTTAAGTCTTGTGGACTTCAACTCCCAGAATTCCCCAGCCAGCCCATGTCTTAAAAGTTGTCAAGGCTGAACATCCCTGTAGTAAAGCATATTATGGAATACACACACACACGCACGCACGCACACACACAATATAATATGCAACACTGAAGGTTTTTAATAAGAAATTGGACAACCATTTGTCTGAAATGGTATGGCGTTTCCTGCTTGTGCAAGGGATGAATTAGAACAATGTTTCCCAACCTCAACAAATTTAAGAGGCATGTACTTCAACTCCCAGAATTCTGGGAAAGGTTGGGAAACACTGGATTAGAAGCTCTCCAAGATTTGTTTCAACTCTGTTTTTCTATTATTCTATTATTCAATGTTACAATACTATCACTGGAAAATGATCTTTCCTTTAATTCTGCTCTTAACTATCCAGTACATATAAGGATATAGCCACAGGACATAATAAACTGTAATTAGAATTGGAAATTAACAGGAAAAAATGGATGAAATTGCAAAAGGAAAGGAATTTTGATGAAAACGTGAAACAGAGAATCTAAAATTAGTATTTAAGAGATATGTCCTTATGACTAACCTTGCTTCCTCAGATATAAACATTCTAATGAAGGCCTTTCCTTTGTTTCAGCCATGCTAGAAAAACAGGTGGCTAACCATTTTCCACACCTACATTTGCACTTTACATTGCTAGAAAATCAAGAACTATCTACCATTTAGGAACGGTTTCAAATAAATATGTAAATATTCAACCAGATGATCAAAAAAAGTTTAGCAATACAATTTGGGATAAAACGATCCTGTTTTAAAATTCACACCCTTATTTTTGAGGGGGTAAAACGACAGGCATCACATTCTAGTTATCTGAAGGAACTGGTATTCAATTCAGCCTAGAGCTTGCCTGGTCCTGCAATAAATCAACTTCCTTCATCTGTCAGGCACTTAGATGGGTATTCTTAGACTCAAATCCTGAGGAAAATTTCTAGCTTTTTGTTTTAGTCAGTGTCATCCCTCCCTCCACCTGTTGCTCCCTGATTTACTTACAGCACAATTATCTACTGAGGTTAAGTTCAATAGCCTTGATGGAGATTCAAATAGGCTTTACATCAGATATTTTATTTCTTGTGGTTGTTAAGTTATATCTCAACACTTGTTTGACAGGCTCTCAGTTGCTACATCTATATGGAGCAATAAAGAGAAATAATCCAAGAACGACCCATTAGTATTGTTAAACGCAAACATTTATTGGTAAGCAAATGGTTGACATACTAAAAAAAATATACCAATGCTTAGAAACAGTAATTTTACATGATCCACAGGCATGCTGGATGGACAAAATTCTTATATTGTATAGTCATCAAGAAGAAAAAAAAAATCCTGAAATGTCATGGAGGAGGCAGCATGCAATCTTTTGAGTCAATGATTGCACAGACAACAAAATCCTGAACTTTAAATATCACTTTTTTTTTCTTCCTTGCAATTGTGTCTCATTCTTGGACGTTGCCTCAACAAGTCCTTGTGGTTTTCCAGAATTGGTTTGCCATTGCTTCCTTCCTAGGGGTGTGAAAGTGACTGGCTCCAAGGTTACCCAGCTGGCTTTGTGCTCAAGAGGGGTTAGAGCTCATGGGCTTCCAGTTATCTAGCCTGTCTTTTTTTCTAGCCTGTAGTTATCTACAGATTATCTTATTAAAAATATTCACGCTGTTTATCTATGGAGATTCTTAGTCATCCAGGTCATGGTTGTCCCCAAAGGTGCTTTTTTAAGAGGCAACTGGATTCTCTGGTTTTTCTTTGAAGATGTTTTTCTTCTGCTCTTCTTCAGAGTTGGAGAAGCTTTTTGGATAAGAAGAAAAAAGAAAATATGTATATAGAGAGCAAGCTCCACCTGCTTCTAGCACTGACAATGTTAACTATTTGGGTAATGAAACATCTTCAAGAAAAAAAACCAAGTTCAGAGAACACCAAGGACTCTACTATTATTTTCACTATAAAATTAAACATTGTTCCACAAAACGTATTCCTTACAGTATATAAGCCAAGAACGGAGAGAGGAGTAAGCACTGAGTGGTTAAATCTAGACTCATCATGTATCTAGTAGCAAGCTTCCAGATAGTAATACTCTACCTTTCTAACCAAAGGCCTACTGACGAGAAACAAATTAAGAGGTATTCATTTTCACATCTTTAAACCTTCCCAACAGAAAATTGGAATACTTTTAGATCTACTTCATCAATTACTGTAATTCCCAAGTGAAATTCTCAGCATAACTTCTTTCATTAACTTTAGTTAGTGCATCTGTTCTAATTGTCTCCTGGAATGGGATAATCCTTCACAATTATCCTACTATGGAATTATCCAAGCAGGGATACTATAACTTTATACATTAGGTGAGTTTTGAAAAGCACTGGGCATTTCAACTTGTTCAAAATAGGACATCAAAGCTATTAATTCAGACATACATCTAACTAGAATTCAAAAATCTGCTCTAATGTGTAGGGTCAGGCACAACTGTCCTGGGGTCACAATATGTAAAAGACCACTTTCCCCATATGATATGGCCAATCATCAACTATCATAAGCTCCATTACAGACTTGCCTTTTCAGACAATAAATTACTGTGGATCAGGCTATAATTCTAATTCTTATCCAATAATATTTGTTTGTGTCTATTCTGTTATTTTGCAAGTTTTTGTTTTAATTGTTTTTCTGTCCAGATTTTGATTTTTAAAAAGTGTTTTTCCTTTGTCATTTCACTGCATACCGTACTTTGCCAAACCCACACAAATAGAGACATATCACTATAACAAAGGCAATTCGCCAGCAAGCTGTTTGCCCAAGGCAACTTCAAGTCATCCTGGAAGAGCATATACTCACTTGGCAAGTTATACAGCTAAACCAAGCAAAATGTGGAAAGAGGATAATTTCCAACATTAGATAATCAACCAGGTGCACAGGAAAGTACTACATTTTTATTCTATCCTATGGGTTATGCCTTACATAGCTCTCAACGTGGAATAAAGAATAGTTGATGTCTAGAATCAGTAATTAATATTAAAACTATCAAGCTAGACTAATGCCCCTTTTAAGTAACATTTTTATTGACTTATTTGTATTCATCCTTCCTCCACAGAGCTGGAGCACTATACATATTCCTTCTTTACTCTAACAATGACTCTGTGAGATTGGGCAGGCTTATAGCAAAAAACTGATTAAAATATTACCAACAATGATTTGGAGGTCATAAATATATCTAATTCTCCATCTGACAATCTAATCACAAAACTATTCATACTTTCGCACTTGGAAGTGGAATCTTGGTGAGATAATTTTAATTTGGTATTTGCTTTTTCTTAATAGTATCTTTGTTTCATGTAGATTGTAGAGGATTCTGTAGTACTTATTATATTAAAGATCTGTTAATACTTTATTTGTATCTTACTCCTAAGCATAAATTTAGTGATTAAAAAAAAATTAAGATCTCACAACCTTCCACAATAAAGGTAATGTCTGTCATACAAAAATATGGTGAATCCCAATGATTTTTGATGAATCGATTTTATACAAATGTGTGCATTACACATCTGCAATGTGTGCATTACACAGCTGCAGAATAAAATGGATACCAACTTTTTATTTTAAAATAAAGTAAAATGTTTATTAAACTTTTTTCTATTGTCCAGATAAGTATTTCAAAATCTGGAAGGTTAGACAATAAGAAACAATGAATTAATTTATTTCTTAATTGAGCACCAGCATTTCTACATTTTAACTGAGGTAAACTCTTTTTCACCTCAAACCACCTAATTTCTTGTTTTAAAACAAATCTGAATCGACCTTTTTAAAAAAATATGTTCAGCACAACACTAATCTAATCTAATCATTATCAAAATTAGTATTTAACATCTATGTTGCGAATAAGACTTCAATGGAACTAACAGCCTATCCATGAAAGGTTTCCAATAATCCGAAAACTACTTTAATATAGATATGAGCAAGAGCAAAGAAAATAAAAGATATACATACTGCCAGAGTATTTCAGTTATACAATTGATAAGGCTATTCAAAATTTGTCTCAAAATACAAAAACCAAACGTGTTGATTGTTCTACTCTTTATTTCTTTAAAGCCCACTGAATTTTTTATGGAAAATGACTATTTCCAACATGAAACAAACATGAATAACCTCTACAAAGTGGTTGCTCAGAAACTTCAAGAAATTTTGAATCACAGGTAGGTCTTGACTTACAACCACTAATTTAGTGGCCAGAGTTACAACAACACTGAAAAGAGTGGCCCATGACTGTTTTTCACACATTTGATGCAGTATCCCCATGGTCACGTGGTCAAAATTTGGACATTTGGCAACTGGCATGGATTCATGCTATCACCCTTTGCAATGTTCTGACAAACAAACTCAATGGCGAAGTCAGGTTCACTTAACTGTAATTTTAGCTTAACTACAGTGATTCAGTTAACAACTGTGGAAAGAAGGGTCACAAAATGGGGCAAAACTGTCTTGCTAAGCAGTGGAATGTTTTGGGCCAATTGTGGTTCTTAAGATCTTCCTCAACTTAAATAATTTCTTGGTGAGTTTTTTCTTAAGAGCAAAAAGGCACAATCCTACATTTAATTTCGTAAAAAAATGTCACTACTTTATCCCTTCCTTTTGTCCATAGGATGGCTGTTAGTTTTAACAATACAGGTAGTCCTTGACTTGTAGTAGTTCATTTAATAGCCGTTCAAAGTTACAACAGCACTGGAAAAAGTTTTTCATATTTATGACTATTGCAGCATCCTCATGGTCACATTATCAAAATTCAGATGTTTGGCAGCTGACTCATGATGGCATTAGTGTCCTGGGGACACGTGATCAGCTCTTTTTCAACCTTTTGACAAGCAAAGTCAATGGGGGAACCAGATTCACTTAATAACTGTGTTTACTAATTTAACAAGTGCAGTTATTAATTTAACTGTGTTAAGAAAGGTCACAAAATGGGTCACAACATGGGCCAAAACTCAACAGATATCTCACTTAGCAATAGAAATATTGGGCTAAATGGTGATCGTAAGTTGACGACTACCTTTAGTTTGTATTGTTTTTCTGAAAAGCGATCAAAATTTTAGTATCAAATATTATTCACCATATCACAAAATTTCAAATACCTGTATTAGTGAAAGGAAAACCAAGCTTAAAAATGGACCATTACCATTTGAAAATCATAATCTATCAGAATATATATCAGAGATTTCTATATTACTACCTTTATAAGGTAGTCTAGACATACTCCAGCTTAAAAAAAATATCTTATAGACAAAATGAGATTTACAGAAAAGAATAAATTATTTGCTTGTATATTTTAACATTATTGAACTACCTAACAATCATTCCCTATCTTTTATTTCTTCTTCCAAGAACTTACTGAAGTAAAATTGCAACAATATTAATAGCAATTAGGTTGAGTAACAGGACAAACATAATTTGGAAGTCTGAAAAATCAAGATCCTCCCTTCTGTATAACATTTTGAGTGTCAAAGAAAACATCTGTATTCAGACAAGAAGGCTTCCTATAGATTTCCTGCCCTAAAGAGGCCTATAAAAATAGCCAGGACTTCAAACATATATTCCTTCCTCCCCAACCAATATATGGAAAGACAAAGGACACAAGTAAATTCAGAATGAGGCTAAAATTACTTTTTCAGTTACAGCATCATATATTAAGTTTGCTTTATATAACTTCTGATATACTCTTAACAAATATAGAGTATTACTCATAGTTGATGTGTCACCTGCTCTTTTCTCACCCACCACAAACACCATATATTTTTGCACTGTTAATTTTGAAGACTTTGCCACCAGGCTAGGGAGATAGAACATTCTGTTTTACAATGTCCTGACCCAACACAAGTAACTCCAGCACCCATAAACAAATTCATATCAATTTCAATATTAATGATTAGATAATACAACGGCTCTTCAAATTTTGTAGTAGCTGTTTCAAATATATAAGCTGTTCCCTAGGAATTTTACGTAAGTAATATGATGATCGTACCAACAACATATATTTGCAGAAAAAGAAGGAATTGTAATTCCAGTGACACAAAACCAGATGACAATGCAGTTAAATACTGGTTACTCTATTTTTTTAAGTAATTTCATAATGAATTATTAAACTCCCATTCAAATTTTAGGAGTATACAGCATGGGCCAAATGCACTATTAAATATACTGAAGCAACTATATTCCAAACAGTGTGCCTGGTTTTTATTTTTTAAACAGATTTTGCATTTTTCTGAACACATGCCTATGTGACAGCCTAAAAAGCTTGCAGACAAAAAAACTCATTCAAACGAGATTCCCATAAAATATTTTGTCCTCTATGTTTACAGCTATTGACAAAAGGCTGTTAACAATCTATTCTTACCTTTAAAATTTACTGCTTAGTAGAAAAAACATAATTATTAACAAAAGAAAACAAGTTAAGTAAGCAAGTTACTCACAACAACTAACTGTAAGAACTGGGCCAGAACAGAAGAAAATAGCTACCCTCTACCAAGTAGTAAAGGTTCAAGATTTTACGCTGACCTGAGTTTAGTTCTCAATAATAAAAGAAAATTTAATATTGTAATAATGAAACCTGATCTGAGACTAAAACTAACCAAGAATTAAAACAATAAAAACATTTTCCATATTATGTCCTTTCCAATAGGATTCTTATAAAATATTCCTTTTGGTCTCTCTTCAAAGTTTGAAATTTAAAAACCATCAATTAAGCAAACAGGCATTATTGCAAGAAGGCATTTTTCCTTCTATACTTCTTGACTGAAAGATCAAGTTGCCCTGATACACAGCTTTCTACAGCACTCCTGTCACATTTTGTTGTGCTCTGATCTTGTTATGCATGCACAAACATGTTAATGCAGTATCCATTATTACTAAGGAGCTTGCGCTGAAGCAATAGATAGGGAAAGGCACACATAGGATACACACCCCCAGACACACTTCCCTTCCTACCCACTAATGTTTACATATGTGCTCATTTTTATCAGCAAAACAGAATTCCCCCTCAACCGGACCCACCCGCCCTCAGCCAAATATGGATACTGGAGACAATATTCCCAATAAAGCCACCATGGCAGGGCCACTTCCAGATGGAAAATGAAATTCAGAAACGCCTTTAGAGACCATTGCATTTAGGTAGAACAAGAGACAATATCTGGTTTCATCATCCTTCCGGTGCTTGTGTTCTCACAAAGGGGTGCAACGTTCCAAACGCGGTTTTGAGCGTTTCCTTCGTTCCCCATTTATTTTAAGGAGCTGGAAGGTTTTAAATTCCATATTATTGAGAAGGCCCTGCTTCAAATAAATCTTCCTGAGGTACAAAATGGTGGATGCGAGCTTTGAAAGAAATTGCCTCTTTCATTGCAACCTATGCTAATCAGTCGCAACCCCTTAACACGGCGCGGGGGAGATAAACAAACACACCGAGACCAGCCCTTTGAAACAGGCAGATTTGCATGTACGTGTGTACACCTACCCACCACCCCCACAGACACTGATGTTACAGACCTGATGTCATGTAGCCCCGTGATGCTTGGGAGAGGAACGCTGGTGGGAAATGTTTGTGCAGGCGGTAGTCCTTCTCGCTGCGGGACCTCATGCGATCCGACGCCCGGTCAGAGAAATCCGAGCTCGGCCAGGCTCGCCGTAAGGTGATACTTCGGGTCTTCTTCATGTTGAGGCTCCCCTCAAGCTAATTCCGCGCGAGCCGCCGCGGCGGCATGAACCAGGCAGGCCTCCCGGCTCGCTTTATCTCAGCCTCCTCACAGGCAGCGCTCGGACTGGCAGCGCAGCACGCAACCTGGAGCCCCTGCCTCGTCCATCGCGGTTCCTCCGTGCCTGGTGTCCCTCCCGCGAAAGAGCCCGCGTTACGCGCGCCCCACAACGCATCCCCCTTCACGAATACTCCAACCAGCTTCCATCCCGAGTCATGTGGAGGAAAGGCAAATGGGGAGGCTTCGAAGGCGGCGGCGGCGGGGGAAGAGCAGAGCCTTGGACGGCGTGGAAGAAGCGCGGCGGTTCCAAAACAATAGCTCGATTCGGCGCGGAAGGGCTCAGCCAGCGGTGAGCAGGGGCACCCAAGGCCCGAGCAAATCAGGCAGCGCGCTCGGCCTGGGGGCGCTGACCCCGAAGGCTGCGAAAAGAAAAGCAAGGAAGCCACGGAGCTGTAAAGCCATAGGAATGGCCCGAAGGGCTGGCAGCGGCCGAAGGCTGGCTGGCTTCCCCCCCTCCCTCCGTCAACCTATCAGAATCCAAGCAAACCATCAAGGAGGCAGCCTAAAAAGCATGGCTGCAGCAACCATTCTTCTCGTTCGCAGCACCCACTGCCTCTCCTCCCGCCCTGGCCGCGCATATTCCTCCTTCGCGCACTCCAGTTGCCTAAACCTACAAGCGGCGGCGACAGCAACAATCGCCTTCACTGCAGATGGCTGAGGCGCCCATCTCCATCGCGCTCCCGCAGCAGCGGCAGCATCCCTCGCCAGCCGTGCCTCCCTCTTGCTCGCCTGCAAGGTTATTCTCCTCTTCCCTTCATTGAACGCGCGCTTACGTCCGACTGTTGATCGCGCCAGCAACTAAAGCCCGAAAGCGTTCGGACTGCGAGATTAATCCGAAATGTTTTTCTCTCCGAAAATCCGCCTTGGATCGTCTGCTCGCTTTGCCCCCCGCTGCTGCTTGCTGATGTAGCTCCTCCCCTCCGAAAATGGTGAATAGCTACTGAAGGGCAGGAAAGAAAGCAACAAACCAGCCTTATGCTAATCGAGAAGCTGTCTTAGGTTACACAGCTGAGCCAGTCAGCTTGCAAACTTTCATAGAACCCAGGCTGGAGCTTCTCCAACCTTGGCTTGTGCTCCGGCCATCATTAGATTTGTGGGTTTACATATAATGTTATTCTATTTCAATGGGCTCTATGTTCTACACCCTTTTCTGACAAAGAAAAAGCAGCAAAATAAAAGTCAATTCAAGTAGGTTTTATTGTCATTTCAACAATATACACTACAGTACACAGTGAAATGAAACAAGGTTTCCCCAGGACCAAAGTGCTACATCAGACAACATAGATAAGAAAAAGAAAAAGAAAAAAAAAGACACAGAACTACACATAGCTCTAAAACTAGGGGGGGGGGAACCCTAAATACTAAATATTTATGGTTGCAGTTTCTTTGTGTTGAGGAGTCTGATGGCTTGTGGAAAGAAACTGTTACATAGTCTGGATGTAGGGGCCCAAATGCTTCTGTACCTCTTTCCAGATGACAGGAAAGTGAAAAGTGTGTATGAGGAGTGTGTGTGTGGTCTAGAATGTTTCTGGTTTTATGGATGCAGCATGTGGTGTAAATGTCCATGACAGAGGGAAGAGCAACCCCAATGATCTTCTCTGCTGTCCTCACTATTCGCTGTACGGTCTTGCGATCCAAAACAGTGCAATTCCCAAACCAGGTGGTGATGCAGCTGCTCAGGATGCTCTCGATGGTCCCTCTGTAGAAGGTTGTGAGGATGTGTGGTGGAAGGTGTGCCTTCCTCAGTTTCCACAGAAAGTAAAGACGCTGCTGAGGCTTCCTTGTTATGGAACCAGTGTTGAGGGACCAGGTGAGATTCTCCACCAGGTGAACACCAAGGAATTTGATGCTCCCTAAGATCTCCACAGAGGAATTGTCAATGTTCAGCAGGAAGCGGTTGTGTTGTGTCTAAGTTAAGCTTAGTTTAAACTGGTTAAACCAAGCCTGCCTTTCCAACTATTCCCAAATGTTATTTTGGAAACAAATATTCAAAACCAATGAACCTGCAATCTTCTCTACTTGTCTTGAAAGACATAATATATCTTTCTTTTCTATATACTTGCTTTCCAACAGGCTCTATTGTCTGTAATTTTTATACCAAAAGAAAGAAAAGAAAAACAAGCCCAATAACCATTATGGGCACCCAGTGATAAAAGAGGCCCACTTCCATTTAGATTATGAGATAAACTTGAAATCATTTAAACTGGGACACCAGAATTGAGGAAAACTCTCTCTTTTTCTCAAATGCTCTAAAGGACTTAGAACTATGGATCACTTGAAGCAAAAAAAGCCTGGGAAATTCATTCAAAAATTAAAAAAAATATTATTTAAGCTTTGAACTCTTAGATTATTGATCTGCCGAAGTATTTTACAATATAAACACTAGCAGCACAGAGATGACCATCAAATTTTAGGTGGACTGTTCTGTGTGGAGATTGAAGAGTTAATTTGCCACATACACTCCTGCAATTTAATCAGACTGGAAATTGTCTTTTCACCTTGATCATCACAAAACTTTTGCTCTACTAAAAACTGATGATAGTGTTTCCATTTGTTCTTCCCCTAAGAAACATTTTAAAAATAAAATTGCAATATTTTGTATTGTATATACATACTTTATATGTATAGAAATACCATAAATCTCATCTACATTACCAAAGACATCTAGTACATTGCTCATAATTGTTTGTTCGCCAAACTCATAGTGTGTTACAATGGTTAAAGTAATGGATTGGCACTGGGAAGACCCAGATTCAGTTCTCAATTATGGAAACTCGCTGGGTGACTTTGAGCCAATTATTTTCTCTTAGACCAACAATCTCACATGGTTGTTGTCAGGAAAATGGCAAGTGAAAGCAATTCTGCCGCCTTAAGTCTTTAGTGGGAAGATAGAATATATATCTAACAAATAAATACAAAACCGTCAACTAAAATATGTTTGTTCTAAGAAGAACAATCTCACAAGAAAGTCCCTTACAAAGTATTTATCCTTCTTAGCATCTGATTCAGGAGCATCAGCAGGGATAACCATTAAACTAGTAGACAGTTCAGCAAGTCATGATAATTTGCCAGAAAAGCATCAAGAGGATCATCAAGGAAAAATGATTCTGGCACTTATTTTTGTTACTCCCAAAACTCAGAGAAAGAAATTCATACTTCTTATTCAGACATACTGGGCACGTCAGCTTATAATTAAGCTGAAATAAAACGGGTCTTATGCATGTGTCTGTGGCATATTAAAATGAAATGCAAAAGCAAACATTTCCTTAAAAATGTGGTTTAACGCACTGGCTTGTTTTGAACTAAGATTTATACTCTCCAGTTCCAGACAAAATGAAAACTATGGTTAACTCAAAGCTCTCTAATTTATTGCAGGATAATGGAAAAAAACTAGCAAAACTTCACAGATTATATTAGCTAAGATTTTTCCAGCTAAGAACAAAGATAATTTCTTGCCATCCTTCCTCATTCAGAGTGGATGTGCTGTCCCATGGTAGTTCTCCCATCCTGGTACCATCCAGATGAGTTGAACTATTACACAGGTAGTCCTCAGCAATCATTCAAACTAACAGTGGACCCCTAAGTATGACACAGATTCAAAAATCCAATAGCTGTTTCACCCCTTCAATTATATGATCACATTTTGGATCACACTTATGGACATTTGCAGCATCCTACAGTACTAAGACCAGTACAATATTTTTTTGTTTGAAACAATTGTTTATTTTCAGGTTTCTGGCAAAAATGGATATTATAGCTTAGTGACCATTGTAAAAAACATATCATAAAATCAAGTCATTCACATGATGACCATTTAACAACTGGCACAACGTATGACCATAATTCCAGATTCAATTATGATCATAAGTTGATCATATAACTACCTAGTAGTTCATAATTTCCAGTCTGACTGGTATATTGACATTGGGAATTATAGACCAAGACAACTAGACTCCAGCTTGAGGAAAGCTACTATGTAGAATTTTAATTCCCGCTCTCTAGCAGACAACTTGGCTGCTATTTGTATTTGATTTGCCCATACAAGTGAGAGGTTGGAGTGGCTGCAGAAGCATTTTACTGCATGTTGTACTTTGTATAATTATGTATGTGACAAATAAAATTTGAAATTGAATTGAAATAGGTTGAAGAAAATTCAGATTATTAATTCTAGGTCAAGCATGTCTGGTGCAAGAAAATCCTTTGCCTTCCTTAGATTTATCCATGCCTATCAATTTACTATACAACCCAAGAAGTACATTTACTCATCACTTAAGTAACAGTAACAATCATCACATAATCTATCTTCTTTACAATGAAAAAACATGTCAAATACTTCCTTGTCTTCTTTCTTTCAGTACATAAAGCCTCTAGAGAATACAACCATTCTTTAAATATATTTCTGAAACCATAAATCCCAGAGGGAGGAGAAGACGGAAGGGGATTGTTTGTTTACAGTCAAGCAAATAATTCATACATAGAACTGACAATTGATCATCTATCAATTTCCCATTGAAACAGTACAAAGTCCTGGCAATTATTAAAAAAAAAAGCCATCAATAATAGCATGGTGAGTGAATACATCACGCCATTACAGATTTGTAATGTTTAATTGCCTTGGGAAAGACCTCAAGAAACTTTTAGAAATTGGTATCAAGCTGCATTTTTAATAGGGCAGAAAGAAATGTATTTATTTTATTAAAAAATGTAAGCTACCTATCTCCCCTACAAGATGACTGTAGGCAGCTTACAGGTTATAAAACAAGCAAGAAATAGTTAAAAGATTAAAAGATTAAAATAACATGGAGTTAAAATATTAAGATCTAAAACCAAACTAAGATAGCTAAAAGCTAGATGAAATGGGGATCTATCAGCCATCTTCAGCATTGAGCACTCTCTTTGGGGCCCCAACCCAGCTGGCAAAGCCAAGTTTTGACATTCTTCTGGAAGGCCAAAAGGGAGAGGGCAGTTGTCATCTCCAATGGTATAATGTCTCATGGGAATGGGGCCACAGAGGAAAAGGTTCTTCTGCTTGACTCTGCCTCCTTCAATTCTTCAGCAGATGGGACTCATAGCAGACCTCTTCCACTAGCATGAGTGGAGCAGGTTTGTCCCGTTAGGGAGGGATGACAGCGGAGAGATGATAATGAAATGTATAAGTGGAAAGTAATCATATCAACTCTAGATGTAATATTATCCAAACATCTGGATATGAAGCTAAGTTTTATTCTGCTCTAATTCCAGTCATAAGTGGTGAGAAGAACACTCAAAGGCCACCTGGGTGCTTGGCCTCTAAAATGTTATGTATTTAATCCCAAACCAAATGCCTTTATCATGTTGAATATATTTCTTGTAAATTAACAATAATTAAACATAAGTATTAAAATTGAATTAATGTTTATGTAAGAATGAATTAAGCAGCTAAATACCAAAGAACATTTAAAAAAAACCAAAGAAGATATCATGGACCAGATGCCCCTATGAACACAATCCTTGGGTGACTTCCTGCTAATCTCTTGGCCTGAGATCAAAGGCTCAGCTCAGCAACAATGAAAATGCAGCATTTCAGCATTCAATGCAAATATCTTTTGAAATCTTATAGAGTTCATGGGTTCAAGGTACATTCCCTACGGTAGTTTCTGTAAACAGATGGAGATCTGGAGATCTTTTGCTCAAGTTGAAATAATATGAAAATGAGCATTAGAAATGACATATCCGTTTCACAAAGTAAAAGCAAACAATTGTCACATAAATCATACTATCTGTTAAGTTTTAAGTGGACACGGTAGAAATTGTTGTGGAGGAACACTATAGATATACATGATGTCATGTGTAGCAAGTATTTCCATTATCCCTTTTCAGGTCTGTTTCAGAAGATGTTTTTTGTGAGCCTGGTATCTGGTGGCAGCTATCATTTATTTTAAAGAAGACATTCATTCTGAGCACCTATCAACAATTGGCAAGGATTGCAACTTTTGGCTGCCTATATGAGATTACCGATAATGGTATAAATTAGCACTTCAGTTACTACGGTATTTGGCTTGCCTAAGATATACATTGCAGACATCATATTGGCAAAATATTGTTAAAGTACTTTTTTTAATGATAAAATGGGAATAGATAATTCATAGCCTGATAGTGTAAGAACAGGACTGTGAAGACAAGAGCCATTCAAGTATCTTCAGGGTAGTCTGCTGCTTACCAAAAAGGCAGCAAGTACATTATGCTGCTAAAATAATCCAATGATAATTACAGAATCTCTTAAATTTATTTCAGATTATATTTCTCTTAGTTTTTACAATTCTGGAATGCATGCTTCTGTCCATACCATTCATTTCCTCCACCTTTACTTTTGCTCTATAATAGATTTGTTTTTCAGTCAACTTACAGGCTCCCTCAATCACAGAAGGGACAGTAAGCAGCTTACACAGCAGGATCAAAACATAAAAAATAATAAGTTAAAAAAAGAAAAAAAAACATGATTAACAACAGCAGTTGAAACACAATTTTAATTTCCTGCAAAGACCATTTGGAGAAGAAATATTTACCAGTGTACTGCTTACTATAATTCTTTTGATACTGCAAATTTTTCTAGTTCATAACTCCATTACAACATATAAACAGACTGGATGAGTCAGCAGAGAGGTTTCTATATCACTTAGATACAAAGCTTGATGCTCATAGGCATGTATTCATAGGTTACAACATTTGTATGTTACATAATCTTATAGCCTGTTTTAATATGTAGAAAGTATAGCATGTAGCACCTCCAATTCTAAATATCCAATAATGTATTTGCCAGTTTAAAAATGTTTCTGACAAAGTGTACATGATTTACTCTGTTATATACAAGAAGAGAAGAAATTAATTTGGTTCCTTTTGGAATTTAAGTTTTGCTCTGAGATTCTCTGGATTGCATCATGTGACATAGACAAATTGCTGAATATAAGTGCACCGATAACATTACCCCATAGAGTCTTGCATGATTTCTGCAGAATGATGTGCTTGTGATGAAATCTGAATCTTAAACTAGCCAAGTAAATCTAAATGTTTTCTGGTACCTCTGTGGACAAAAAAAAAAGACTCAAATGCTGGTAGATGTGTAGGTGAATGGAGGTTTTGCTATGAACATGATAGGAATCTATACAATAAATTTAGGCTTCTAGTTGTTTTCTTACAGAATAGCCCATTTGCATCTAACCTGTATCTGAACTGTTTTGAAAAAATGTCTCCCAGGAAGGGTCTGGACCAGAAAAAAAATAAAACTACCATTTAGAAAAAGAGAAGCCAAGCATTCTATTTAACATGTAATGCATGGTCACATGCCACAGGCTGTCAAGATGGTAACCACCTTTGAGTTAGGGTCCTTAATTTTTGAATTGCACATATGAGCAACAGTCAGGATTAATTTGGATAGCAACTTTTTTGATTAACAAAGTTTATCAACAGGCATAAGCTCTGTAGGACTCCATGCATCTAATGAAGTCACTCACAGTTCAGGGAAACAATGCTTTTTAATTATATTTGTATTAGGCTCGTCCAGGTTTTGCACTACCATACAATAATACAACTTTCTTTTTATGCTATCTACATATGAACAATGAACAATTTAGTAGGAATGTATGATGGGACTACCAATACAACAGGGTAATTTTAACCAAGTCAGTCCTAGAGGAGATCAACACTGACTGCTTTTTAGAAGGCCAGATCCTGAAGATGAAACTCAAAGACTTTGGCCACCTAATGAGAAGGAAGGACTCTCAGGAGAAGAACCTAATGCTGGGAACGATTGAGGGCAAAAGAAGAAGGGGATGGCAGAGAATGAGGTGGCTGGATGGAGTCACTGAAGTAGTCAGTGTGAGCTTAAATAGACTCTGGGGGATGGTAGAGGACAGGAAGGCCTAGAGCAGTGTTTCTCAACCTTGGTGACTTTAAGACGTTTGGACTTCAACTCCCAGAATTGCTCAGCCAGCAAAGTCCAAACATCTTTTTTTTTTAAAAAAAGTTTTTTTTATTTTTAAAACAAACATACAAAAATGCAAAAAAAACCATATACAACATAAAAAAAAACAGAGAAAAAACAAAACAAAAACAAATCATCAAATTCTATGCTTACAGTGTGTCAGTTGGTTACAAAAACAATATTTTGTGCTATTCTTTCATAGTCTTCCTTTATAATTATATTCTAATTCATCATTTTATTTATCTTATCTTACACCTTCCTGCGCGAGCTGCATTGGCTTTCTGTAGCCTTTCGGGTGCGATTCAAGGTTTTGGTTCTCACCTTTAAAGCGCTCCATGGCTTGGGACCGGGTTACTTACGGGACCGCCT
>JAEANM010004290.1:0-21019 GCA_017656035.1 Myanophis thanlyinensis
ATTACAGTCGATTCCACTTCAGTTCAGAAGTGCATGAGGTTTTCAGTTAATTGAATACATTTTATTTGCTAGGAATATTCATTTATCCAAACCTTTAAATATAAAGGAGTTTTCTTTGATTGTCCGTGTTAAATTTAACTGCATAATCCAATCAAGACATGCTTGTTTGCTTGAATTCTCTCTAAATTCTGTAATGGGTAGCTTGTTTTCTTTACAATGCATACCTCAGCAAATTGCAATTTTGCTGAATTTTGTTTAAAACAACTGTGGTCTTAGATCACTTAAGGTGAATTTAAATTCCCTAAAACTAGTGAAAGTTACTCAGGTTACTATTTTGGACAAGTTTGTAGAATAAGACTGGAATTCTGAAATACTTCTAGCATTCTAGAAGTATTTCAGAATTTAGTGTTTAGTTATATCTGATCTGTTGACAAGACTGTTGATTAAACTGTCAAAACCAGGTTTAGGATGTTATTTACTTTACAAATAAACCCCAAGAAAACAAAGCACATCATCTTAAAGTACTCTCCTCTCAAGTATTGTCTTGAATATAGCCTTCCCTAACCTGGTACAACAAGATGTTTTGAATTACATCTCCCAAAATGCTCAGCCTGCATAGCCATAGTGGCAGGAATTTTGGGAAGTGTAATTCAATACATCTGGAGTGCACAGAGCATCACCCAGCCATCTCTGAAGTGATAGAAAACCTGCCCTCATTGCTGTTTTTTTGGCACAATGATTGTTGAATGACTTTAGAAGAAATTGCTAGTGGGGAAATGACCTAAAGCTGGAGGATCTTTCTTTATAGGTTCCTGCTCCAAAGTAAAATCCCACTGATGTTAGAGCTTTATTCCTTGGCAATAAATTGAAGGTATATAACTAATTTGTAAGAATACAATCCTATATACCTGTACCTTTATCAGAAGTTGTGCTGGTATACATGGAAGTTTACTTCCAGTTGAGTCTGCAGAGTTTTGAGTCATAGACAAAAAACAAAGCACATTGATTATTGTGGTGCAAGACAGCAGTCTAAATAAGCAAATGTACATGTTTGTTTAAAAAAAAGTTTGCAGCAGAAATAAAATGGGAAGTCAGTAGTTTAACGAAGTTAAGCATGCAGTCCATTACAATTTTTTACAGTTTTGCCATTGAACTCCTTGTGTTCATCATTCAAGAAAAACTCAGTTGTTTGCAATCTCTACTACCCTGATCAATTATAGCCCAAACCAGGATATAACAAGGTTGTCATTGGTGGAATGTGAATTGCATAGATCTCCATGCCATTTCATCCTTGGGGTTCTTATGTGATGCTGGGTGTTACTAATACCACTATTACTAATACTACTGATATACTGTAAGTTTATAATAATTGGTAGTGGTTCTAATTGGGGGGGGGGCTTATCCAAAAAGTTTCACTACCTTATAGCAGTGATGCATGAAACAAATTTGCAAGCCAGGTCAATAAAGTTTACCACAAATTGATAAAGTTTTGGAATAACAGTTAATTGAAAGCCACTTAGTGAATTTGAAATCGATTGCAAGAAGTTCCTGGTTCATCTCCTGTCTCTACTCTATAGAATAATTATAAATAGAATATTGATGAAGGAATACTTCAGTCAAGTCCTGAATCGTAATTGTTTGAAGGGCATTGTTTGCAGAGTGTCCTTTCTACAGCGAGTAAGAAGTTCTCCTTATTTCCCATAAAATGCCTAGACACCCACGACTTTCCTCTAAAAGCAAAAGCGGCCTCATCAAACTTCCGTATAGCTAGAAGCGCTGGACCACCATTCTCATCTTTTGTTGAGGTCCCCTAATGCGAGGGAAGGAAGCGAGTTAAAGAGACTTTGATTTGCTGCTTCCTCTGGACCTTCTCGGGCTCTAACTAGTTTACAATTGCGTGTTGCTTGTTTGCTGGGGAGGGGTTTCCAGGTCGTGTGTCTGTACCGGCCGTAGTTTGCCTGATTTTGGGAACAGAGAAGAACCGATTAGCGCCCTCCTTGCCTCGTTCGGACCTGCCAGCACACCGAACGTGCCCAGAGGATAATCGGGTTAGACAACTGCTGGGAATCAACATCTGCTCCTCTTCCCACCTCTATTTCAGCTCTCTCCCCTTTATTGAAAAGCAGGCAAGGCACGGCCCGGGGGTCCTGGGGAGGAGCGTTCGATCCAGCCTGGAGGGGAAAATGCGTGGGAGATAATAGCAGATTTTTCTTGGCCGGTCTCTCTTCTGCAACAGCGAGGGACCAAAAGGTCCGGAGAGATGCTTTCCTTTTTCTCCCACGCTGCGATTCCGGAGTTTCTTCTGGCCCGAAGTTGCTTTGGGAAACGCAGCGGGTGGGCATGTGTGAAGCTTCCCCACCCAAGATTTCGCTCCTCAAACCCACCAGGTTACACCAGGTTACACCTGGTTACTTTGAGCCAGCAAGCAAAGATCAGGGTACTTGTTGCTCGTTCCCGGTTAAGAAAAAAAGAATAAGGAACAGCTTACAGGGGAAGTTGCTTGTGTGTATTCCCAGCTCACAAAAAGGCCTTGCCAAGTTGGTGTTCTCTAGAATAGTTGGAGCAAAAACATGCATAATTTTCTAAACAGATTATTATAACACTTCTACTGCAAGAAAAATGGGAGCTACGGTGGTTAGGGTTGGAAATTGTTTTGGTTGCCGAATCCTAGATAAAAGGAATCTGTAACTAGGGAGACCATATGGAGAAAAAGTTTTCTTGAGGGTGTTTAGGGTTTGACTTACCTAGTAGTGAGAAGATAGACAAATTTACGCAGATAACATGGTTTCTTTTTCTGAGCCAGGAAACCTGACTGAAAATAGATGTTCCATTGCTTTTTTTAAAATGTACTCAATGTATCTTACTCATTTTTTTCAATACATTCCCTCCACACCACTAGTTATGGCTATAGTTATGTATTAAATAAAAAATCATAGTAGTCTGTCTCCCACCTGAACCACACTGTAACCCAATCTGAGTAACCCTGAGGCTGTAACCCATAACACACCTGCTAAATTCACTCAATGGCACCTAATTGAAAATAAACATGCTCAGAATACCAGATTAAATGCCAGCATTTTTGTTGAGCTGGGTTGGTGATCTTCAGATGTTTGCATGTCAGCCTCCATCGGCTCTGTTGCAGAGCCAATGCTATTACCTTCCCAAAAACTTGGGACCACCAATTTGGGGAGAGAGGCTACAGGCTCCCACAGCCACCATGACCAGCAGTTGTAGGTTAAGATATTTGCATTCCTGAATATTTTCCAATTTGCTGAAACTGGAAATGCTCAGCTACCCAAGCAAGGATATATGTGTCAATGTAGAATTGTTTGGGTTGATGGAACAAAATAATTTTTGTTGCATTGTAGCAAGCCAGATTGCTTCAGGTATTTTGATAGTAGGAAGGGATTCATGCTTTCTGTGCTCTAGATAACTTGTTGGACTCTATTTCAGAATATCTCACCCTAACCAGAATCTATTTTTGGGCGAGAGTCAGCCAGAGGCTGCTGCTTTGCTTCGTGGGCAATTTCAGCACAAAAGATGCAATTGCAGGTAATGGGAAAAATTCCCTGCCTAAGCACTGTGAATGGCCAGCAACTCAAAGCGGGCAATCCTAACAGAACCATTGGCTCGGCATTAACAGACTTGGGGGCTCCAGTTGCTCCCTTTGTTTCAGTGAACTCCATGAGAGACAAGAACGCCATGGTGTTCCAGCAACTGCAGAGTGGCTCATTATCAGACACCCAACATCTTCTGCAGAGAAAAGACTTTCAGAAAAAATGACAAGTAAATTTGAAATGCATCAGTTTTTCTGATGGTAACATTATTGGCAATTTGCTTTTGGTTAAGTAGCAGTCTTTAAACATGTGTTCCAAAGGGGAAAAAAAAGATTGAAGCTACTTGGGGTGAATGTGCTGTTTATAATAAAAATGTATAGGAAAAACATTATGAGGTTGCCCTTTGCTCAGATTGCCAGTATTTTGGAGAAACTAAATCTAATTGTTCATATCAATTATTTTTGTCCTATGTCAGGATTATATATTAATATGTCTGTATAACCAACACAGTTCTTAAGTATATTAAAGGCAGAACTGGTTTAATTTTTGGATTACTAAAAGTGTAAAATAGTTCTAGATTTACAAAAACCTCTTAATCCTATGTGGATTTACTCAGAATCAAGTCTAGATGAGTTCTAACTGTCCTAACTGTGCTTACATCATGCCTTTTGCTCTTGGTCCTTCCTGAGTTAGAAATCTTATATTCATCATGCTTTCTTTCTATTCTAATCTAGAAGCTGAACAATGCTTTGGTTAAGCAATATTTGTATAGGTGCGTGTACCCTAGATTTTTAACCAAATTCCCTTTTTAAAAAAGGAATATTTGTTTTGGAAATTCCAATTCTAACATTTCCCCCCTCTTTTCTATATTACATATATCAAAAGTTTCTAGTTGGTTATACAATTGGGAGAGAATGGCAGGTGAGTTGTTTTACACTCTGGTTGGCACCTTCCCTTTGGTTTTTCCTCTACCATTTTGTGTGTCCAAGAGATTACAGCACTATTACAATGACTCCACCTTGCAAATGTTATTTGGAACTAATTTCAATGAACAAGTTACCTGTAGATTATAGAGTTTGGTTCAACCATGGTTTGAAATACATCTGCAAAAGTCTTAGATTCTTTTTAGTAGTAAAGTTGTGGTGCTTTTTTTAATGACAGTGGCCATCTTACTGCTTAAAGTTAAAGTAACCAGGTCTAGAAATTCCATTCAGTGCTATTTGTCTGAAATATACATACAGTTTCTTTGGCCATAAGTTTCATTTGGTGGAACTCTGAATTTTAAATGTGTGGTGGTGGTAAGAATAATAAATGTGCAAATTATGAAGTCTGTTTATCCCTGAAAGTACTGTTATTAGAAATCCGTCTACTTAAATATAAACCTTAAAGACTTATTTACATTACTCATTTTGGCATTGCTCAGTTCATTTTGTTAAGTTCTTGTCCAAGCACTTGCCCTCACCAATTGGTATGATTCAAGGTTTGGCCTTATTTAAACTAATTGAAACCAATGGGATTTTAATTAGACACAGCTGGTCAGTCTCAGTCATTTGAATGGGTTTATTTTAAAATATGATTCACAAATAAAACTATAGTTGGTCTAACCCAAGTTTAAAAACCATTGTGTTCACATAATAGGCTAAACTAATATACACCAATATGAATTATGTGAGTACCACTAAACCCAGCTTCATGATTAATTACTCCTGTTCTTATCATTCCTTCATTGCTAATTCACCCAATAAATTTCTCTATTAGATCAATAACCGTGGGTATGTGGCTCAGACCTAGATGGCCTTTCGATGCTTTGGGGCAATCCCCAGAATTCCCAGTTGTAGTCTCAATGCACTTTAGGAGAAGGCCTTAAGAAAAGACTGGTGGGTTAATGTTTTCCATTCTGCTTAAGAAAATAACCAGTAATTTCGGTAACAGATTAAGCTCCATTGTTAAGTTTTGGGTTTCAGTTCTAGATGGTGATGATGATGCACCTATAGAGGCTTCAACAACAACAAAAAGGGAAAATGGGATTCAACTAATTCCTCTTCTTTATTGATGTGTTAAGCATTTTATATCCTTGCCCTGCATTTTTCACTCTCACTGTTAATTTTTCAAGCTATTCCTATGGTGTGAATTGCTGTTATTATCTATCTCCTTAATTTCAGTGGTATCTTAGTAGATGTGAAAGGGTCACACCACCACGTGTCATCAAAGATGACCATGCATCATCTGAATTGAACAGAAAAATCCCACAGCATCCTTTGTTACCTCAGATCCTACACTTTTCCTTGGAGGAATAGTTTACGTTGCTTTGCTTGGAGTCATGAGCAGATGTAAAATCAGTCTGACTACATCTTATAAAGTTTATCTTAAAGTCCAGTGCATAGTATTATATCCAAGACAGGAAAAAAAAAAACATGCTTGCCTTTCTTAAGTTCTTTCCTGCAATGAAAAGTTGGGACAATTGGGGTAGGGGCAGAAAGAGAAGCACTCCTGAAATCTCCGTGTGGTTTTAAATGAAGATGTAAATCTTTCCTTCGGAAACTGCTAAGGCCAGGATAACTTAAAAGCCAATCCTGCACAATTACACCCCCCCTCTCCCCCCTCCCCATCTTTGCCAGAAAGGAAATTCATGCTGTTCAAGTGAGATAGAGACAAGACCTTTACAAAGACCAGCAGAAGAGCTTGGGGCATGCCAAAACCTGAATATAACTTGGAGCTGCCCTTCCTCTACCATGGAAAAGCCATCAATGGTGTCCCCCCCTCTGCCCCAGTATTAAGCATTATCACTGTTCTGTTTTTGAAAAGGCAAGATTGGGTTTTGATTGCTGCAGGCTTGCCCCAGAGCTAGGCAGAAGAAGAGTAAGGCTCCTTGATTCCATGACTCAGATTCAGCTCCTATGGAGAGAAAGAGATGCAGAACCTACTGATCATTTGGTTTCCCATCAGTGTCAGAGTGAGTTTGAATCCTGGCCTCCTCTCTTTCTCTCCCCTCCCCTCCCCTCCCTGCCTGGCCTTCTCCTGATATTCCAGGTTCAGCCTCTTTTCCTGGCTCTCATTCTCCCCAGCCAGTCAGAGGAGAGTTGCCCCAGGCCAAACATATGCTGCTTTCCTCCATAGCACTAATCCACCTTCAGCGTGGAGGAATAATTGCTTGAGTGGCCATAGATTCGGGGCGCTTTTGTCCCTCACTGGCTTCCATCCGCTTGGCATACGCCATTTCAATCAAAGGCTTTCTCTCTCCCCCTGTCTGCTTTTATCAACCCCCACCCACCCACCCCAGCCTCAGCAAATGAGGGAGGGGCCCAGGAAGAGGAAAGAGAAAACCAGACAGTGAGGTTCAGCTTCACTGTGTCACGGGTGAAGGGGGCAATTTATGACAGTTGGGGGCATGAGCAATATGTGGATCACTTCCCTTCTGCTGCCTCAGTATATAAATATATTCTGCCAAAAAATGATCTTTCTTCATTGATACAAGCTTGACAGATTCTCCAAAGGATGCTTGACTTGTTCTCCATAATAGCTGCAACATTCAGTTTAGCAGAATTTCTCAAATCTGGATCTACTGTGGTGGAGAGTGGAAGAGGAAAGGAAAAAAAATCAGATTAAATAAATCCAATGGTTCAGATTTTCCCATGAATTTGATCACTCCCAGTCAGAGATCACCACATCAAACTCAAGCTTCTTGTGATAGCAAAAAATGGCCAGCAAACTGCTTCCATATTGGAAAGCTACATGAATTAGAGAATAATATCAACCACAAGAAAGTCTTCTCCTTATCATGAAACAAATAATGCTTGACTTGCGTTTGTAATATTGGAATAGTCATTATAAAATATAAAATGTCATGAATGCTCTGAACTTGCTTATTGCTGCTTTGAAAATGAATTTTGGATCAGACCAAGATTGGTTTGCTCTTGAGCTGGTACCCTCTGATTAAGATAACTTTGTACCCTGTCTACTGAAAAATGTACTTTTGTAATTTTCAATTTCAGCATACTTCTTTCATTTTTTGGGTTTCTGAAGTTAACTTGGTAATACAAACTGCATTGCATGACCATAACATTTAAACTTATTTTCTAAATATATTAGCCAAATTTAGACAAACTCCACGAATAAATGTTTGGGTTTATTTATTCCATAAAATAGCCAGATATGTAAACATAGTTGATCGTCCATTTTATCATTGGCACATAAGCCTTTGAGATTAGATTAGAGTGAAAAGTAAATTATTGGCTCAAGTTTACTCAGTGGAGATTTCAATGTGGTTCTATTTAGTCCTACTTTAACATTATAATCATTACATTGCTTCAATTTATGGAGCTATGCAGTTACATAAAACATATTTATATAATATCCCCAGGGATTTGGGATATAAAGTCTTTAGCTCAGGTTTAAAAATACTGTTTAATGTTGGGATATGCCTCAAACCCAATCAATTTTTCTATAAAATACATTATCACATGGCAGAATGCATTCCTCCCTCCCCCATGCCAGCAGTCTGAAAGCACAACTTGCCCACAGCACACATGTATTCATTCCTTTTTCTCTTTGCGAAGTAGCAATAGCACTTAGATTTATATACCACTTCACAGTGCTTTACAGCCCTCTCTCAGTGGTTTACAGAGTCGGCATATTGCCCACAACAGTCTGGGTCCTCATTTTACTGACGTCGGAAGGATGAAAGGCTGAGTCCAACTTGAGCCGATTAGGATCAAATTGCTGGCAGTTGGCAGAGTTGGCCTGCAGTACTGCATTCTAACCACTGCACCATTATAGCTCTGGCCTTACTTGTGAATAGTTTCCATGCATGCAAGGATGGCTTATTAAAAACAACTAAATCCCTCAGATGCCAGGCAGAGTGCCATTTCTAGTAAGGGTTCTTGGGCCCACATATTAACTAGCTACTGGAAGGCAAGCAAAGTCAGTATAGTCATTGTTTCTCAGCAGTTGGCATTGTTAGGTTACAATATTTGAGAGGAAGCCTTGGTTTCCTCCTCTGAGCTTCCAAAATTTCTGAAGCTCTGTCAAAGATGGGGATGGGTGGGTTGAGTTGGGACTTTAGAACTGACAAGTAAAGACAGGAGCTGGTTTTAAGAAATGAATCAGAACATCCATAATTCAAAGACAAAGTTTTGGTTTTGAAACTTCTGGAAGTAAAAAGAAGAAGTAAAAATAGCAAAATGTGTCCCTCAGCAAAAATGATAACACTCCCCCACTAAATGCATTCACATCCCTTTATGACACCCCTTTATTTAAATACCCTTTAACATTGGTTAACATTGGTGTTTCCTTCACCTCCTCCCGCTCCTCCTAGCTAGGAAAAGCTTAATATCCTATTTTATGAAATAATTTTTGAATATGACTAATTCTCCTGCAAACTTTGGAAGGAAAACACAGTTTAAAAAAAAGATATATTCACAAGTCAATCTCAGTGTTAGTCTCTAGCTTCACTTTTACACTGTACCTTCTCTGGTGCTTTCCATCATCATATACAGTATTCTGTGTACTTTAGAAAAGTTATACTTTGTTTCGTGGGCTATAGATTCCCAGAGCAGCTTGCGTGAAACCAATACAAGTCATCAACATTCTAAGACCATTGGCTTTTCTAACTGATGATGCGATCATATGACTTGATGATGACAGGTTGCGGAAAGCTGTTGTATAGGTTAAAGTCATTTGTGCTTGGAAATGGGATGGTATCCGCTATTGTTGCTTCAAAACTGGGATATTATGTACAAGATGCCTCTGTGATTAACATACCACCTCCTGATTTCCTACTTGACTGTTTCATTGATTAAAACTAATTTTGTGCTATTAGCTTGGTATCAGCCCTTCGCCACCACATAGATGGACCCTCTACATTGATGCTTTGTCTTCACCATGGTCATTCAGCTCTTCCAATAGGGCATCTGCAGTTGCTGTAATTTTCAAAGGTATGGTCCATGGCATTTGGAAGTCAAAGAAGATTAAGTTAAATCACATCTTCACTATGAAATCTTATGTGAATTTAATCATTTTCAGCCCATCACCTGCAATATGCATGGAGCGGGAAGTGGCTGAAATAATGCAACTTACGAACAATGATGTGATAATTGGAAGCACAACTGAGCTGTGAAATGCTTTGTGCACTTAGAAAATTTGAAACGGAATATTAATATGTAAAAATCTGTTTTTAAAAAACTTGCCATTACTTTTTGAACCCTGTTCTAGTCTGAGCTGCTGCAGAAGATGTGATTTAAAGCTGCCTTTTAGAGGGGCAACAATTCTTGGACCCTATTAAAGCTTGTGATACTAAAATAACAAGTACTGTATAGAGAACAAATAATGAGTAATGCTCCATAATCTTGGTTCCTTTGTAGAATTGAATTTACATATTGCTGATGCCTCTAATGATCGTTCTTAAATATTCATTCAACACTTATGAAAGCTTCCTATATTCTCTTTTACAAAATGGTTAATGCAGCACTGAGACTTTGGTACACAGGAAGTGGACTTATATTAAGACAGACCAGGGGTCCTCAAACTTTTTGAATGGGGCCAATTCATGGCCCCTCAGACTCTTGGGATAGAAAACAGGCCCATTTTTGGCTGGCAGAGTGTTTCTGATTTGATCAAACAGATCGAACAATAAAACATCATTTGAGTTTGTTTTAAAACCTCAAAATACTTCTTTGTTACGGTAATTTGAGTCCCATTAAGCTATTTACACCTCACAATTCTATGCATATAGGGTGCAGGAGTTCTCCCTAAATACTCTGTGCAACCACAGTTCAAATCAGAGACGCATTTATTAAGACTGATAAAAATGAAAATGGGATATTACTGAAATGCAATTGGTGAGGTATTAAAGCTCAACAGTGGGCCCAACATTGTACTGAATGCCATCGATCCCAACTTTCTGTTTGATTGAGCATGCCTCTGTGTATCTTTTTTTTTTTTTTTAGAAAACTCTGCTTCCCTGAAATATATCTATAATCCTTTTTGTATCTCAGTTTTCAACAGCTTTGGATGTTTTCAGGAAACTTTTATGGAATAGCCAAAGCCTTCACACCTGCTCTGACCTTAGGATACAAATTTCACTCTCCCTGACCTCTTAAGGCTGCCAGGTTAGCTGAAATGACCCCATATGTACCACTATGCAGGTTGTGACAGGCTTTGTCAGCCCTTGACTGCACTAATAATCTGATAATATTGTTGGCCCTTGAGTTCATTGGGAATCTCTTGGGAAGGGGAATTGTCATTGGTTGTGCTAAATATTCTGCTCTGGGATATATATAGTTGTGTGAAAAAAAGTAACCTTCATTTGGCTGATGCATTTCCCACTGCCTCTCCTCCTCCTTTTTGCCAGCACAAATACAGATTGTATTTCTACTTACAACAGTTCATTTAGTGACTGTTCAAACTTACGATGGCACTGAAAAAAGTGACTTGTGACCGTTTTTCACAATTACGACCTTTCCCATGGTCATGTGATCAAAATTCAGATGCTTGGCTAGTGGTTCATATTTATGACCATCGCAGCATCCCAAGATCAGGTGATCTCATTTTGTGACCTACTGACAAGCAAAGACCTGTGGGGAAGTCAGATTCACCGAGCAGCCAGGTTACTAATTGTCAACTGCAGTGATTCACTTAACAACTGAGGCAAGAAAGGTCGTAAAATGGGGCAAAAATTCATTGAACAAATTTCTCACTTAACAGAAATGTTGGGCTCAATTATGGTTGTATGCCAACGACTACCTGTAACATATAATGGTTGGAACTGATGGGCATTGTAATCCCACAGAGCAATAGTTTGAGGGAAAACTCAAACAATGCATTTATTCAACATAAACCAATGTAATTTCTTACAGGGATGAATTAATCTCTGTTACAAAAATTCCTACTACAGGGAAACACTCCCCAAGGGAAGATTCAGACTAAAACCAATCGTTTATTTTTCTTGGCCTGTTGGAAAAGTGTTCACACCTAAAGAGGTAGTGGCGTCATGGTGGGGGAAATTGGTTAAGTGACCAACCTTGCCTGCTGAGATAGTTTAAGGATGTCAGTCTGGTGGAATTTTGCAAGATATCCACCTACCCAGCCACTTTGCAGTAATGGGAGGGAGGAACCAGGAGAATTAGCACCAGACTGCTATATAGCCCAGGGAGACAACCCCCAAATTAATGAACTTTAGAGCCTAAATTGCATCCAGCCTCCCTGGAGAATATCTTGTTTTGGGGCCTATAGCAAACAAGAGTACCATCAGCAATACATTTATATTTAGTGAGAGAATTGGGATTGTTTTGCCCAGTAAATGAACATTGACAGTAGGTAAAGTATCCAGAGCAAGGGGTTCCCTAATTTTTGGCATATGATGCAGCTATTTTAAAATACTGGGAAGGGGTAATGTTGATATCTCAATAAAGTTCTGCTTAATCCCTTTCCTAGATGTTTTTTCTTCTCTTTGTGTGTGTGTGTGTGTGTGTGTGTGAGTTTGGTGTTCCTTGTGGTTCACCCAGATCCCATTCAGCTCAAGTAAAGTGGAAGATGTGCTATTCTTAGTCCAGACAGCTTCTGTATATTGAAGGGAAGAGTAGGTGCCAATTTGCCCTTCTTCTCAAATAGCCAAATGTTTTTGGCTAGTTCTGCTGCAGTGGGTTGTTGTTGTTTTTTTAAAGAAGCTTATTGATGGACAGATACCCTAATTGCCAAAATTAGTGAAAACTCATCTGTATGCCCATGCAAACAGAAATCATGCTGTTCTGATGACCAGCAAAGTTAATTTTCAAGATGTGCTAGAAATGATTTTGATTGCGCTTACTGTCTATGTGTCAACGTGTGAATTATGCCATGAAATGACATCTCAATAGGCGCTGAGCAAACCTCCAGGTTTGGAATTCTGCCTTCAGTAGCAGAACAAGGTGTGGTATATTTGGCCAAGGGACCATATTTGTCTTGGCTAGTCACAAGTGGTATAGACTGTCTCCCCCTCCCCCAGTTTTTGTGACATTAACAATCACAAAATATAACAGCAGATCATTTCCTTTAGTCCACACATTGCCTATATTCATCCTGATGATCATGGTCAGTTTAACAATTTACGTTATTATTATTGTAATGCCAGTGCCACAAGGAAGATGAGGTAGGCTTCAGTTTGTGGGTTTCTGATTTTTTTCTTAATTCAAGTTTAGATTAGGTCTGAGCCTAACATCTCTTTTTTCACTAGAAATGTGGGAAAATAATCATGAACAGATTTTGGTGGTGTGTCACCAATGTCTGGAGATATGTTCTTGGGGATTTGGGGAGGCACCTGTGAGTTATCTACTCGTAAGTAAAGTAATGAAGAAGACTGCCACCCTTCCAATTTCTGTAGCACCTAAAAAAAGGAATATAACCAGGAAGAAAATTGGTTGTGTTGTTTTACATTTTTCTATTTTGTCATGGGCCATTTTCACTAAAACAAGATCATTTCCTATGGTGGTTAAGAAAAAGCTACTTTTTATAAAATCCTGCAGGTTTTGATGTAACCACTACTCCCACACAAGCTGCCTTATGAAAACCAGACTTTCCTGTGAAAAGAGTTTTCTGGCAGCAATTAGTCTGGCTTTCCTTAACAGAAATCTTTGTAATGTCATTCAGAATAAAAGGGGGAGGATGAAATCCGCAGGATAATTCTGATTACCCTGTGTTTAGTATACATGTGTGTGTGTGACTGCAAGAAAAACAAAATAAAATGTTAACATGCTATTTTTGAGCTGCAAAATACTCTAATTTTTTTCACTGACTGGGAACCTGCTGAAGTATCTCCATGAACAGATTGTTTCAGTGAGAGTAAGCTTGTACACTTAATATGGGGGAATCATGTTTAAAGGCATTAGGATATATACATAGTCCAAAAAGTATTTCATGTGGTTTACCAAAGCCATTTAGCCTAACCCTAGCTATATTGAATAAATGGAAGGAGGCATAATTATAAAACATCTAAGCTGGAAAGATTTCTAGTGGCAAATGCATTTGAACACTGCAGTTTTTTCCCCAAACAGCTGTTATGCCACTTCCTTTTGGGAGGTACAAAATGACAGGCAGGGGGAGATGGATTGGAAGAGATTACAGCTTCTTTTCTTCTCTTTCCTTAAAAAAAATACAAAGCTTGTAACTTCCCATAAACGAAGTCACCAACACCCCGCCTCCAAAGAAAACAAAAAATAAAACATTCAACACAAATGAACTCCAGTCAAGTCCTGATTGTACATGAAAAGCAGTGTTGCCAACTGTCCAAATGGTGCCCTAGTCGAGCTTTAAGCACAAACACGAACTTCAGGAATTAAGAGATAAAGCTATTCCCAGCAGGTTTTAATATTTCCCTCTCTTAATTGCTGAGAGTCAAGTTGCTGCTACAGGCAAAGTTTTAGGGATCAGTTAAAAACCCAGCTTCTAACTGTAATATTTTAAAATGAAGAGAGAGAGATTCCCAACCACTTAAAAAGACCCTAGTTCAGTGGCAACTTTCTACCAAGTGGAAATAAACGTGTACATCCATATCGGCTTCACACAGCTACATGTTAAAGTGTAAGGTTCTATTGAATCACACTTGTTTTGTTTTTTGTTTGTTGGTTTTGTGGGGAAAATTGCATAATTATTCACACAAACGATCTAGTTATTTAGAGGTGGGTCCTTTATGAAGGTTAGCCTAATTTCAAAAGCTGGACCACTAAAGAATATTTGTAGCTCAGGGTTGAAATGAGGAGGTCTCCTTGGTGTTTGTTTTTCTTGCAGACATTTAATTACCAAAACTAGGTAACACCATCAGTATTAAATGCTAGCACTGATTATGTTACCTAGTTTGGGCAATGAAAGGTCTGCAGGAAAACAACCAAGCTCAGAGACCAGGAAGGAACCCTCATTCCAAAAGCTGTAAAATTTCTGGCAAGACTCAACTTTTTTGTTTTTACTCTTCCTCACAGTTCAGCAACAGACAGGGGAAAGAATAAAATATCAGATAAAAAGGAAAGTAGATGATCATGCACAGTTTTGGCATTTGGCTTTTAATGTCACTGGTCTGGGGCTTGACACTCCCCAGTCCTTACTTGGGAGAGAGGCTGTATATAAATTTAATAAATAATAATAATAATAATAATAATAATAATTGGTCCCTGATATGGGATCCTGGGGGGAACATGAGAGATTCAGTCCTAGCTTAATCAAATTCCTCTTTCTCAAAAGGATAATCAACATATCTTTAAAAAAACAACAATTAAACTTCTCCAGGTGTATCAGACTATCAGCCCTATTCTCAGCCCTTTGCCTGTCACCTTCATCGGGAAGGGAAGGAACAAATGTCAGTCTCACTCACTCTGCCAGCCCAGGGCTACCTTGTGCCAACCTGCAGGACCAGTTGAGCGCAGCACAAAATAGCAAGTTATGCTGGGCCCAAATGTGGCCCAGGTTGTGGCCAAGGGTTCTCCAAATGTGGCCAAAGGTTCTCCATGGTGGGCACAGGGCAGCTAAATTATGGGAAGGAGGGAAACCAAAGGATCTCCAACTACTTACTTTGAATGTGGCCAGCTAGTCTGGATTCCAGCGCATCTATTGAAGGGATCCCCTGGTCCTGATCCAGTAAAGGAGAAATGGTTGTGATTTGCAAGCAGAAGGCAAGTTGTTTCTGATGCGTTTCCACGGGGGAAGGCTTTTGATGCTGTGCCCCCATGTATACGCCCTATAGAGGGAAGCTATTTCTGTGTAAATGTGCAACTTTATTTTATGCACACGGCAAATAATGCACTACGGGGTCCCGCAAAATGCCGCCCACATCCACGTTGCACCCCCCCCCCCCCCAAATAGCCTGCAGAGAATTTAGAGACGTGTCTCTTTAGGTCCCAGTCCTATGCATTCCATCCTCCGGAAATTCAACGGGCTTTCTTCCAAAAAAATAAGCGGGAGGTTTAAACCGCTCTCCAAACTGCTTCCCGTGCTCTCCGGTTTACAGCAAGAACCTCGAACACTCGGATTCTTTTAAAATCGTTTTTAAAAATTCCAATAAGAGCGTCCTCTCTTTGTATCACAAAAAAAAACACGTCCTATATCTTCTGTGCTTAAGGAGAAGATATGCACAGGATCGTCGCTGGGAATTCCTCCGTGTGCCACTGTAGTTCGGCATAATTCGGAGTGTAAGGCAGCTTTCCTTAAAACTATTCTTCTTGGAATTAAGTCCAGAGGGTTGGAATCATTTTTAAATCGACTGGTTTAGCCTCGGAGGACGGTTCTAAAGAGGCTCCTTCGAAGTCAATGGGCAGAAGGAAATAACTGGAAAAGTCCAGACTTTTGAGTCTTTGAATTTCTTCTATAAGGTAATCCATATTAGCCTATACAGACCAATGGTTTTCCAACAATGCTGGGGAATTCTCCCTGTTGAATGCCACCCAATTTAAAATTGTGGAGGTTGTGAAACAGTACCATGTAGTAGGCTACTCTTTGAAGGAATGGCAACTTAATTGGCAAATATTTTGGAGTGAGGTTATTTGTGAATAGGACTGTCTGCTGATAATCTGCATCAGTTTATCTGGAATACAATTGTTTGGTCTGTGGATACCTAGCTGATTAAACACTAGCTGTTGCTTGGATCTGTAGTTTTTAATCCAATGGGTAAATTAAAAAAGTTTAAATTAAATAGGAAAGTATTTGTTATGTAATTTAAGTATTTTGGAGAGGAGGTACATTTCACTGTTGACTTCTGACCACTGCCTAAACTAGTCCTTGACAATTCTTGGTGAGATTTTCAGGGGTGAATAGAATAGAATAACTGAGTTGGAAAGGACCTTGAAGGTCTTCTAGTCAAACCCCCTACTCAGACAGGAACCCCTATACCATTTTAGGCAAATGGTTGTCCCAATCTCTTCTTAAAAATTTCCGGTGTTGGAGCACTCTAAACTTCTGAAGATAAGCTGTTCCACTGATTAATTGTTAAGAAATTTCTCTTTAGTTCTAGTTTGCTTCTCTCCTTGATTAGTTTCCACCCATTGCTTCTTATCCTGCCTTCAGGTGCTTTGGAGAATAGCTTGACTCCCTCTTCTGTGTGACAACCCCTGTGATATTGGAACACTGCTATCATGTCACCCCTAGTCCTTCTTTTCATTAAACTAGAAATACCCAATTCCAGCAACCTTCATATTGTTTTATCCTCCAGTCCTCTAATCCCAATGTCTTCTTTCTAGGGCTGAAAGTGGGTCACCTTCAATTTATAAAGGTTTCTAGCCTGATGCCTCTTAACCACTACATCAAACTGTCTAATGGTAGCTAATTATTCTTTAAAACAAATCTTCAAAGTACACATACAATTCATACTTTTTTAAAAATTTAAACAAATTGATGAGTCTGTTACTTGCTTATTGTTTAGACAGAAAATTAGAGCCAAACATTCCCACAGAATCCATAAAGCTGCATTAGACTTACTTCACATCATACACTTACACTTTGCATCATCAATTAGGCTGTGTGCATTTGGACAATACACTAATAATACAGTCACGTGGACTGGAGATATACAACAGGATATGCTGTTATCAAGAAAGTTGAAGATGGCTTGTTTTTTTCTTCCTCACCTCTATAGAGCAGTCTATCTTTTATCTGGAGTTCAACTTTAAAAAAAATGAATGAGGGGTTCATAAGGGCTTTAAATCGAGTTGACCAATAAACGGAAGATGGCAAGAGTTGTAATCCTATACATCTGGGGAAAAAAAACTGGCTGGAGAAAGGTGACTTAAAAAAAAACTTTCCAGTTTTCTTGGAGAGAGAAAAGTTGTCTGTCCTTCAGACCCTCTGCCTCGGAGGCACAGATGAAGGATATTCAGCATAAGACGATGGGGACCATTCAATTCATGATAGATCTACTTTCTTAGGTAGGTTTAAATGACACCACAAACTACACATGAGTTAACTACTTTTTAGTCTAGTGTGTTTAATGTATTGCAGCTCCTGAGGCTATGGCATGGTTCAGTTGTGGTAACTGTGATGACTGACTGACTTGACTAAATCACGATTCAATTAAGCAGAGATTACAGTGCTGTGTGAACACAGCCTCTAGGAGCAGAATGTAGGTGGTGGTGGCGGCCACGAGACCAACCCAACTTTGCAAGCGAAAAAACAACCGGTTTCTGCAAATTGTCTTTTTCTTGTTGTAGTTAGCCAAGAGTCCCTGGAGAATAGGGCAGGTAAATTCAAACATTAATATGCCTTTTTTAAAGGGCGAAAGCCCCACGTTTCCACGGTATTCCGATGGTGTCTTGATAAACCAATTTTTCCACGGCACAATCAACACTCAGGAATGGGTCTAAACTTTAGAACGGGTCTCCAACCTTGGCAACTTTACGGCTTGTGGACTTCAACTCCCAGAATTCCTCAGCCAGCATTCGCTGGCTGAGGAATTCTGGGAGCTGAAGTCCACAAGCCGTAAAGTTGCCAAGGTTGGAGACCCTTGCTTTAGAAGACTCTGAATAACTTTATTGATCCTTTAAACGTACACTATTCGGCGTAGATTCAAATGCTTTTCTTTCCCGCTCCACGTAGCCCGGAAACTCGGGGACCTAAAGCCGCGTCTCTTCCACCCGTAAAGGCACAGAGTTTGAAAGGCCACCTTGTCACCCAAAGACGGAGCAAATGCCGTCCGTCGGAAAAGCGCCGGGAGCCCCATCCTCTTTCCCAGCTGCTGGCTGCTGCTTTCCCTTTTGAAAGGAGAAAGAGAAAAGAAAGAAAGGAAAAATAAAAAAAAAGGCAAAGGCCGATTTTATGAGCTTGGGAGGGAGGGAGGCGTGTGCCGCGGCGTGGAGGTTTCTTTGAAAAGTTTTTTTTTTCCGGCGAAGAAAGAAAGAAAGGGAGGGAGGGGCAGGCGAGCGAGCCCAGAGTTAATAATGTCTCGCTCAATTAATAAACATGGCAATTTCACACCCCAAAGAGAAGGCCATTATCCCCTCCCAAGCGCTTAGCGGCTCCGACACAAAAGGGGTCACGACGCAGCTGCAGCAGCCCGGCTGCTATTAAGGAGGGAGGCTGCTGAGCGCAGCCCGCTTGCCATGCCCAGCTCTTACCTCCGGGCGAAGTTTGGCTGCAGGCGCAGCCGGTGCCACCCCGTGATAAAGGGCTTACTCGGCACGGAACGGGAGGGAGGGGAGGGGGGCGAGGCTTCCCCGGAGAAAGCAATCGCCGGGCTCTGCCTGCCTCCTTCTTTCCCTCCCTCCCCAGCGCTGCTAATTCGTCGCCTGCCTCCTTTGGCTCCCACCTCGATCGTTAAGATATGAAGGAGGGGAGGGGGAGTTTTTGTGTTGACCAGAGAAAGGGCCCCTCCGAAGAAAAGAACCGGGCGCAATATTAACGCTGAAGTTTTGCCCTCCTCGCCTCCGCGATCGATTGCAGCCCCAAAGACAAAGGGTCGCCTCCAACTGCCTGCTTCTGTCCGGATGCTTTCCTGAAAAGCTTGCAAGGACGGCTCTCTTCCAGATTCGCCCAACCAGGGCGCGTTGGGACGGTTTGCTAAAGCTTAAACTGGGGCAGGAAAGGTACACGTGAGAAGGGGGAAGGAAAAGAGGGAGGAAGGAAAAAAAAAAAAAGGGGGGGGGAGGAGGTAAGGGCTGAGTTGAGAAGCGGGTAATTCTCCAATGTCAAAACAGTCAAACTTCCTCCAGAGCGCAGGAAAGTGTCAATCTAGGAAATGGAGGTGTGCGTTTGTGTAACTGGCTTGTAGCTCTTCCCTAATGGCACGTGTATGCTTCTCTTTCAGATGCGGCACAATCAGCAGCAATCCTGGAAAGTGAATATCCAGTTTCCTGACAACAAAGTTGGATTGAGCTCAGTGGGACCTGGGTCCAATTGTGTTGATTCCAGAGAAACTCAAAGAGGGCTTTGCTGGTTAATCTCTCTCTCTCTCTCTCTCTAATGCTAACCGTGAAAATGAAAAGAAATCCTTTTTGTTTTACTGGGATGGAACCTGTTTGAATGTATCTGTAGGCATGGACAATGTGTACTTTGTTCAATATTCATAGTAAGCTTGTCTTCTTAAAGCCAGATGATCAAGGAAATCTGCCTAGGACCTTATGTTCTGCATTTTTTTTTAAATCAGGGATGGACAACCTGTGATGCTTAAAAAGGGAGACTCCAAGCCCCATGAGGCCCATCAGTGTTGGTCAGTGTTGAAAACTGAAGAAAATTCTTCCTTAAAGCTATTGGATGGCCATATGTTCTTATATCCCCAGTATTTATTACAGGATTCACTCTTACACAGAAATCACATGGACTCTAAGGTATTGGAACTTACTTACAAGTTGACACAGATAGGATTATCCTGTAAATACCAGATTACCTTTAATGGGTCCTTCAAGTACTGTATGTCAGTATCAAATGGCAACTGAATTACCATTTTTTTTCTCCACAAGGATGCTGTCTTTGGCTTCTACTGGATGCCATGGTTTCCCATGATGCACAGCTAAATTCTCTTTAATGAACAGTGTCCTAAACTCACCTCCCTTTGGTATAATCTCAATGTATACACCAGTGGCCCCCAATCTTTTGAGTACTAGGGACCGGTTCTGTGGACTTTTTTTCCTTCCCATGGGAGGCATGGTTTTGGGCACTATCTAGATCCCACACACGAGCAGATGAAGCTTTGCTTGCTTGGATGGCCAGGTTCCCAATAGGGTCCACGGACCCCTGGGTGTTGGGGACCCCTGGTTTACACCTTTACAATCGAAAGACCAAAATGAGCACAAATGAATAAAGGAAACAATACAGTGAAACTTTGGCAAAGGTGGATTTATTGTAGTAAAATATTTTCCTCATCCCACCTGGGATGTCTATACATACCCAAGGGAGGTACATCTCACAGTCTGGAATTCAGTTATGCATAAGCCATATCAGGGTGATTAGCAGCTGTGCAGCTTCGAAACATAGAGACTACAGAGAGTCCTCGCTTACCCACCGCTTGTTTAATGATCATAATGGTGCTGAAAAAGGTGATTTATGATCAGTCCTTGAAGTTGCAGCTGTCATCACATTCTCGTGACTTGGGCACTTGGCAACAGGAGCACATTTAGGACAATCCCACCATCCCATGGTCTCTGTGGATTCCAGAAACCTTTGCTTCATCTTCTCCAACATACACATCGCAGGTAGTCCTCAACTTACACATCACAGGTAGTCCTCAACTTACAACAGTGTTTTAATGATCGAAGTTACAGGGGGACTGAAAAATGTGACTTATAACCATTTTTCACACATATGACTGTTGCAGCATCTCCATGGCCACATGATCAAAATTCAGATGCTTGGCAAGTGGTTCATATTCACGACGATTGCAGTGTCCTGGGATCATGTGATCCGCTTTTGCGATCTTTTGATAAGCAGAGTCAACAGAGGAAGCAGATTTACTTAAAACTGTGTTACTAACTTTACAACTGCAGTGATTCGCTTAACAAATATTTATTTATTTATTTATT
>JAEANM010004291.1:0-21018 GCA_017656035.1 Myanophis thanlyinensis
AAACAAACAAACAAACAGAGTGGGGGCCATTCTAATCTCTGGGGGAATGATGTTCCAGAGAGAGGGAGCCACCATGGAGAAGGCCCTTGTTCTGGATTCCAGATGCTTGTTAACTGACTCATATTTATGACGGTTGCAGTGCCCCAGGGCCATGCGATCCTTTTTTGCGACCTTCTGATAAGCAAAGCCAATGGGAAAGCCAGATTGAGCTAACAACCATGTTACCAGCTTGACAACTGCAGTGATTCACTTAACAACTGTGGCAAGGAAAGTCATAACATAGGGCAAAATTCACTTACCAACTCTCTCACTTAGCAACAGAAATGTTGGGCCCAGTCGTGATTGTAAGTCAAGGACTACCTATAATGGGATTAAATTACCAGAAGGCAGATGCTGATTCAATATTAAAAAGGATTTTTCTAACAGCAGTTTGACAATTTATTATTTTTGCTGCTCCAGTTTATGGGAAGTCGGCATGTGTTCTCATAATGTCAGTTTAATTATTTTAAAAACCTTTTCTACCTCTGTGCCTCTGTTTACATCTTTATATCAGTGCCGTCAATTTGTTTTCTGATCTTAGCAGCCACATAGAGTTTTCTCCATGACAATGATCTCTCCCTAACCTTTCTTTTAAGCCTCCCAAAGGTGCACTCATTGTTGCTGTAACCGAGTCCATCCACCTTGGTGCCAGTGGTTCTTTCCTTCTCTTTCATCAAGTAACAGTCCTGAATTGTTCATTCTGGGGAACATTTCCAAATGGGTGGGTTCATATGTTGTATCAAGCTATGGTTTTATTAGTGGTGTGCTGAATATACTGTAGTTAACTGGTTCACAAATAATACAAAAATATAAAAAGATTCACAAATGACAATGGCTGGGCTTTGTTTTCAGAAAAAAACCGAAACCCTTTTGAACTGTGATGGAACCATGATTTAGAAATGTTATGAATCCTGTGCACAGGATGAGTCTCTCTCTCTCCCTCCCTCCCTCCCTCTGGAAGAAGACTGGTCAAGATCCAAGCTATTAAATAAATGGGTAAAATCGATTTGAAAACATGAACTGGATTCTAGTATCCAATTCATTTCAGGGAGCACTGAATTAAAGAAAAATATTCTGAATAGTGGGATTTTTCTAAGAATAAGATATTCACTTAAACAGCAATTCTACAAAAGTATACATAGTATTAACTGTGCACCAGGCATCCTGCATATCTCATTATAAATTGCTCTAAAATAGCTGTCCCTAATCCAATACTGTAGATAGCTGGGATTCTACGGCCAATTGCCTTGCTGGCAGATTTTCGGGATTAATAGTTATAACACCTCTGGTAATGCCTAACTGGGCTAAGCTGCAATAAACATGCAACATGTACAGCTCAATGTAGGTGAGTGGTGCAGTGGCCTAGAGGTGGAGCTCTTGCTTCATAATAAGGAGACTGTGAGTTCAATCCTATGTAAAGGCAGATATTTCTCTCTCTGGGCACACTGAGAATACATCTGCTGAAAAAACCTCCGCATTGGCAACAGGAAGGGCATCTGGCCAGTAAACACAGCTCCATTCAGTTGCCCAGACTCTACCCTGCAAGGGATTATGCCTAAGCTTTTCATTGGTTGGATTCCTCCATGAAATTAAGCCATAAACCATGCTTTCTAAATGCCAGAGATTGCATAATCGTGAGGAACCATGGTGTCGCAGTGGTTAGAAAGTAGAATTGAAGGCTAATCCTGCCCACAGAGTTCGATTCCGACTGGATCAAGGTTGACTCAGCCTTCCATCGTTCCGAGGTTGGTAAAATGAGAACCAAAATTGTTGGGGTCAATATGCTGACTAAACCGTTTAGAGAGGACTGTAAAGCTCTATGAAGCGGTTTATAAGTCTAAACCAGAGGTGGGCAAACTTTTTGACTTGCGGGCCACCAGGGTTTCTAAAATTTGACAGAGGGGTCGGGCCAGAATAGGATGTGATGCAATGGCGCCATTTCATGAAGCCAAAGTAAGAACTGATTTAATCCCGATTTTAATAATTTAGGAAACTAGAAAAATAAATTTTGTAAATAAAACACATAAGCTACTGCTAATGTGATCGAGTATTTTACCATCTGAGTTAATAATTTACTTCAGAGCACATAATGCTTAGCTTTTCGTTGGGCTGGTTTCTGCTAGTAACTAGTTTGGCGGGCCGGATTAAAAAGCCCAATGGGTCAGATGTGGCCCGCAGGCCGTAGTTTGCCCATGTCTGGTCTAAGCGTTATTGCCATTGCTATTATGCTACATGCCAAAATAGTGACTTTATCAAAATGTAGCTGCTGTCCAATTAGAAGAAAATGTGCCTTAGGCATCCTTCTTTCCCACAGGACTCAGGATTCCTATACTACAACATCTGCCTTTCTGGTCTTTCTTCATTTCTAAACAATGCCATTTATTTGTATTCAACAAAAATGTATTTTTATGTCTGTTTGAAAAAGGAATAGAAATACACCACTGAATTAAAAGAGGACTTTCACCTTCCTACATTTAGGAGTTTTAATATTTCAAAACATTTTATTTTTAAAAAGGAGTTAGATTTCAGACACTAAAAAATCAAGGGCAGAAGAGAGATCATCACATTCTCTGCATAGTAACTGAGATTTTACAAAATGTGTGTGTTTTCATAAAAAAATATAATAGCAAAAGAAATCCATATTCAAACGTGTTTAAACGTCACACAACAGCAGAGCCCATTCCAAGATTCCTCTCTGATAGGCATTTTCAAAAGCAAAACAAATAAGGAATGACAAAGCCAACACAGGAAGTTTGTTTAATGCTTTCTTCAGTTCATGAATTAATTGCAGAGGTCAGCCAGGCTCCGATCCTTAGATGGGGTCTGCTTTCCTGCCTCTGGGTCAAAGGCTACATCATGCATGAATAAAGGAAGTGATGATTTTACAAAAGGGAACTACCAGGCCATTTCTTTCTTTCAAAAATTTGCTCTTAATAAAGAAGAAAGGCAAGACTAAGCGTGGTGTTCATTTAAATTAGTATTCATCATCATTATTGCTACACCAAAATCAGGAAAGAAATCTGCAATTTTAAACTGACCTAAACCTTGACTTTTTTTAAAAAATGTACATATTTGGAAAATTGTCATTTTTACACATTAGTATCTATACATGTACAGAGTCATACATGCACACGTTGGTTTTAGCTCCCACAGTAAAAAAATTTGGAAGTCGATATGTGCTCCATTTTGCATTTGTTAAGAAGCTGTTTCTCCATGATGGCAGACTTTAATCAAGTATGGTATATAAAAGGTATTGGCATGAAAAAGCAGTACCCTTGTTTCTTATCGGCAAAAAAGGCTTATCTCCAAATTTAATCACACAGCAATAGTAACACAAGTGGGATTTCCTTGGAAAGAAGGGTTATCTATCCCCTTTAAAAGAATTACTCCCATGTTTTACCAAATATGCCCACCCAACCCTAGAACATACAACATGAAGACACAAATGTTAACAAAATGTTCTACTTTTTTTAAACTGCAGTATTATACATGAGGAAATGGAACAAAGATTTTATGAAGTTAATTTTGGGGCCAGATCATCTGGCCCCCGCTTTCTCAGACTGTAGGTAGGAATTGTTAGAAATAACCAACTTCCCACAGTCCTGAATGTAGAGAACTACAGTAGACACCAGAGATGGTTTTAACCAAACCGCCTCGTAATACATAGCTAGTGTTTTACATTGAACAATTTTGTTTTAACAAAGAAAAATGGTAATTAGGATGTATGTCAGCACATTGCAATTCTGAAAAAAAATGGCTAAAGTCAGAAAGTCATTGTGGTCCCAGCAATGGAAGGAGATACAAAGCAAGATGTGTTCTGTTTGGAAGGAGGAAAGACACTGAAAAGTTTAGAGATGTGGAAAGGCACAGTCTCCATTCCTGATTAAACTGCTTTCTCATTTGATGAGAGATTGTACAAGAATGCTCCATCGATCGATCAATCAATCTGAGATTTCAAAAAGGAGCAGGGGAAAAAAATAATTGAATTTTGCAAGTACAAATAGAGAAAAACAGGCAAGGCATATTACAAACAAAGGCAAGAAAGTTTTGATCATTTGACACAACATCATACCCTGGTCATATTAAAGAAAGGAAATTGTACCCTGTTCTCAACACAAAGCAAATAGGAGTTTCGTTCTGCAGGAGAGGTGCATTTTGGCATGTAACTAAGAGAACAGTCATGGGCCCACCCTCCCATTGTTCTACCCATGAGAAGCCATTGCTAAAGTTTATACCTATTGCTGCAGTCACTGATTATTTGAGGTCCTGAGGTACGCACACACCTTGGCATAAGAAACAGATTTGGCTCAATTGTCTCTAGAAAGGATATTGACCTCCTCAGTGTCAGAAAAACTTGGATTTGAACTATTTGGGGACAGAGCTTGTGCAAACCACAGGAACTATACCTTGTCTCAGATCCCTTTTTCTAAAAAGAGCGGTTTTGAAACTGAGTTAAGAGGAAGCATGTGAAACCTGGTCACCAATTCAAATCATTTTTGGTGCTTTCTCAGCTATACTTCCAGTTCTCTGATGAAAATAATCTCTTGGAAAATGAAAGAAGCTTTGGGAATATTAACTGAAGCAGTGATAGAGGTTCTATGTTCTAAATACATAATTGTGAGAATGACACACTCTGCATAAGGCAGAGGTATGAGATCTCAACTTTGGACCTTTCTAAGCAAACACTATCAACAACACCCCACCTCCCCCTCCTCCTGCAACACACCATATCATTCTAACATACAACATGACAACAAGAATGGAAGAAGAAAGAAGCCAGGTATCTACTTGACTAGAGCAAACAACATATAAATTTTTGGAAGTAAGTTCTTTGTTGTGACATAAATTAGTCGTGAAGGTTAGTTCATCATGGAATAAAAAAGTTTTTGCTATTGGAGGGTTGTTGTTGATTGTTTTTTGCACATCAGAAAACATCAGAAACTTAGACATGGAAAAATAAGATCAAATGATGGCAGGCTGACAATATTTTCCAGCTAAATACAATTGCAACAAACATTCTTATTTTGGGCGGGAGGGGAAAAAACATGCACTTAAGCTGACATCCAAAGTCACCAAGCAGCACTTGCTTGTCTGGCTCAAGGATTATATACAAAAGAGGGCTATCTTACAACTGGTAAGAAATTCTCCAAGTAAGACAAAGCTGGTGCACTGCAAGAGTTTTTTGTACCACACTGGCAACAAAATTGTTCCAACAATTAACAATAAAAGATATGTTTACATATGGCTTGGATTGCTATTAGTCCTTGGATTTAATTCTTTGCAGAGATCTTCACTGGACTTATCTAGACATAACAGTAAAGATTGCTGGACTGGTTTTCTTTGCATTTTTTCTCACTTAAAAGTTGTATGCGTTGCCAGTTAAGTTTCCAAATACTGCCCCAAAGCCACCTCTAATTTCTGTTCTCCATAAGGAAGGAGCTGTTTCTTGGACTGTAGACTTGGGATCTCAGCTGTCAGAACACTCATTCTACAGAATGAGATCAGCAGTACAAAATATATGACTTGCATGATTCATGAAGGACAAAACTATCTGTCCAGTCCAGTCTAGTGACAACCAATATAAATATTGCTTACACAAAGTTGCTACTCATCCGATACTGCCAGTGTGGACAGCCAAGTGTGAGTCTTGTTAAGTCTGCTTCAAAAGAAACTAGAGGGACTTTAAGTCTCTTCCATATTTTTTTTCTATAAATCTAGATTTGTTGTTACAGAGTAAGATCATTTTTGAGGAAAAAGATGGAGAGGTCCACATTCCACTGATGAAATGTTTCCTGTTTAAGATAGTAGTCAGTAGTTGGTTTATTTTAAAAATTTCTTCAGCCTCTGCTTAAAACCATAGACTACAGAAAAGTCATGTGATATGAATTAGAATGCGCAGTTGTTTGCCCTAGTGTTGCTGGGTCTGAACATACCTGCCAGGTCCTGGACAATGTCTTAGGCTAGTCCTACCAGTTGTTGATTTTACACCTGTTCCAGGATGCAGATTTCTTGGCTAATATAACAGGCATGTTGTAGCAAGCCAAGTGGAGCTCCATTCATTTTTCTCTTCTTGGTAAATGCCATTGAGCAAAATCACTATGACACTTGGTTTACAAATAGTGACCATGTTCAGTTTGCTTCCAATGTTTTTTTTTTTAAATAGGATGGACTAGGCCTATAACAAAGATGTAAGTCAATTTCTACTGTTTATATACAATCTAAATGCAAGCTACATCTTGTTACTCGGATGCAAACTGTTGTTAAAATATGTTTGAATATGAAAGTCTTTATGGGGTCATGGAAAGTAACAAATTAGCAAAAAGAGACTAGTAAAGTGTGAGTATTCACAAGTAAAGAGTCTTATGGCCATACTGTAAGTACATGCAGTTATGTGTACTGTAATCTTTCTAACAAGCAGAGGAACATCCAATTTGTGTGTGTGTGTGTGTGTGTGTGTGAAAGTGTACAGAGATGTATGTTAGTCTTTAAAACCTTCCTGGTTATTTTCACAGTAAATATAAGAGATTCTACTTTTTTTCCCCAGGGATTAAAAAAATTGCTTAGGATGGTGTACTGGTCCAGACATTTGGCTTGGACCAGTATGCCAGTATCCCTGTATGTATACAGGGCCTTCTGGGTACATTTCCTACATTATCAAATTGTGGAGCTACCTACCAAATGACTTTTACCAAACATCATCATTATATCTTCATACAGAGGCCAAAGATTTGCTAAATCATTTGGCCTTTAATGACATGATCTAACTGGAATAGGATTTTCACTACTGTACTACCCTATTTTTATGTTCTTCATTTTATTTAAATTGTTGTAGGGTTTCCCCTAAAAGAGTATTTAAAAATTAAAGAATTACCTTCCTCTCCAGAAGTAAAATATTAAGTAATCACTTCTTCACAATCCCTTTGCCAAACTTTACATAGTACATTAGTTTTTAATGTTATTATTTTTTATTGAAAATAAAATAAGAGAACAGGATTTTAGATTTCTTATAGCAGTCTCCCTCAAAGACAATACTCTTTGAATGTTTTTACCACAGTTATCACCATCCCTCTCCTGGCAGCTGAGGTTTTTAATCCAAAGTAGTTGAAATACATTGAGAAGGAAGACTAAGAATTACTCTGAAAGGAGCCCACATGGATTTTGCAGTGTGTTTTCTGGATCAGGAGACTGGATTTAAATCTCTGAAATTTTATTTCTTAAACTGGGAAGACAGTTAAAATCATTGAATGGGGAAAGCAGGCAGGGATACCAGATTTTGCAGAATTATATATTCTTTCCTAATTTTATTTGAGTATTTTTACTGCCGTTCTTCCAGTGTATGTTACTCAATCATACATCGTGGCAAAGAAAATGGATGGCCATTGAAGCAGTGATTAGACCATGATTATAATACTAGATAGTAAACACAACAGGCTACTTCCTGCTGCAATATTATGCTTCCAAGGCACTGAGGAATCCCAGACTGGGTTAAAATTAAAAGGCAGTGATGTGAGCTGAGTATGTGCTTAAAGAATTTATAGAATGCTATGTGGAAGACTAATATTTCCTAGGCAGGAGACTGGAATTAACAGCTTAGCAGTTCAGTATGTAGAGAGAAGAAGGATTTATGATCCTGCTAGCTTACCCCTTTTTATGAGCCGAAGAAACTGATAATCTTCAGCTGTCTATTGAAATAAAGGGCTAGGCAAGCCTCCAGTCCAAGATCTAGTTCACTGTCCTGAATAATTTGGGGATCATTGTTTGCTTAATGACATTATATGTCCTATCTCAGGGGTCTCCAACCCTGGCAACTTTACGACTTGTGGACTTCAACTCCCAGAACATGCTGGCTGAGGAATTCTGGGAGTTGAAGTCCACAAGTCATAAAGTTGCCACGGTTGGAGACCCCTGTCCTATCTTATCCAAATGCTGAGTACAGTTTCCCCAAGAATGTCCTTTATTTCATTTACAGCCAGAAGGCAAAGAACAACACCTTTTCTAAACAAGCCCAATACATCCAGTTCAACCCTATTATATGGCTAAGATTGGCAAGTGCACCTTCACGAACTGGACAAGACTGGATAGACAGTGGCACAGAAGAAAATGGTGTTGAAAATAAAAATGGAGAGGATTAAAAACACACGAAATGTGCAGTGTCCACAATAGAAGCAAGCTACTCCCCCCCTTTTTCTGGATTCAGTCAGCCTAGATCCAGATATTTGAATACAAGTAGGGAAATTGTGCTGGTTTTGTCCATAAAGAAGAACAAAAGCCACGAGAGTCTGAAAGGCATACTTCCTTAGCATCCGCATTCAATCAGAAAATGAGTCAAGTGCTTTGATGCAGTATGGTCCTGCATCAAATGCAGGATTTTCCTGATTGCAATTCCTTCTAATCATAGTCAAGAGTGGTTTTGATGGAGGACAAAGTCCTGAAAATAAGTGACCTTCAGAAGTAGGATCCTTGCTCTTGTTTTTTTTTTTTTTCCCCAGAAAGGGGAAGGGGAAGACGTTTCCTGAAACGTCTCTGCTGCACTACAACCAACTTCATATTGAAATGAGGCTTTGTTCACTCACAATCCATCAAGGCTTTTGTTAACCACAAACAAAGTAATTGGTGCAATCCTTAAAAAGAAAGGCAAATTGCCAGAATGATGAAAACACCCTGGCTAATACTCCAGCAGGGATCCTAATATGACTCAAAAGTTCCTTTCTAGAGCACATTTGCCATTGGAGCAGCATAAAGTCTTCTGGCAACTGGTCCAGTCCTCAGATCTATAGATTTTCTCCTGGTTGATACTGGGGCTCTGTTGATGTGAAATAATCCTCCAGGAAAGCTTGGAGGTATTCAAAGGTTGGCCTTTCCTCAGGATCCTTTCTCCAACACTGGCACATCAGATCATGTAGAGATTCTGGGCACTCTGGTGGACAGGGCATCCGATAGCCTCGCTCCACTTGATCTAGGACTTCCCGATTCACCATACCTAAGACAAAAAAAAAAGGGGGAAGAAAGATAGAGGGAGGAGAAGAAGAAGGAGATAAAGATTCTTAATGTAATTGGTTATAAGTGAAAATACTTGCAAATTGTTCCTGATTTCACAATTTTGGAATCAAACATATACTCTCCAATCAAAATGTATAGATTATTATAATTATGTAAGCTCTTTCCCATGGTATAAACATTTCAGTAATTTCTAATCCTCTACTCTATGCCAAAACATCCAGAACAGTTGGCTATCCAGCCTCTGCTTAAATACTACTTGAAAAGAGCTTTCCTCAGTAGTTACCATGGCAGAATAGTAACTTCTGAAGTAAGCTTTGAAGCATGGCAGACTTCTCTGCATTCAAAGTTCTAGGAAAAAAATTATAAGAAACTCTAGAAAATTCTAGGGGGAAAAAAGTGAATTATCAATGAAAGTTGGTGTTAAACTTCTAGTTTAAGAGACCACACTGGGTATTAAACAGCAGCAGCAGTAGCAATCTTCAACATCCCCTTATATAAACTATCCACACACTATGCTGAACTCTGCTTCTTAACTATTTTTATTGCTTAAAACAGGGATGTCAAACTCAAGGCCTAGGGCTGGATTCGGCCTGCAGGGTGCTTAAATCTGGCCTGTGGGGCCGCCCTGGAAACAGCGAAGGACTGGCCAGCAATGCTTCTGTACAGGGTCCTCCCGAGCTCTGTTTTTGCTGGCAAAGCGCTGTAGGAAGCTGTCACACAGCCCTCCTGAACTCTTTTTTTGCATGAGGCCATTGCAGCCAAAAATGGAGCTCGGGAGGGCCGTGCATGGTGCTCGGCACCCTGGCCATGCCCACCCTTGACCACGCCCACCTGGCCTCTCGAGGTCAAAAAATCCTGATGTGGCCCTCAATGAAATCAAGCTTGACACCCCTGGCTTAAAAGAATTCTGCAGGGACTCAAATTCTACAATTTCTTTCATTTGTAAGACTGAATAGGGTGGATATTAATAAATGCTTTAACAATATATGAAGTCAGCAACATCTTAGTATTTTAGTCAATGCAGAATAATGTATTACATTTATCCCTTCTAACTGACTCTGCTATATTTCTTTTAGAACAAACCTAATCGTTGCAGAGGGTTGTTGTTTTTTTTGCAAATGAATGAAAAAAATAAACGTTTTTTCCACTTCTCAAGCTCTGGATACATCTTATAAATCAGAGCTTTGGTAAAAGCTGCCAAGGAGATTTTAAAAGTTCCCCCAAAAATGTTACAATGCACCTTCTGGCCCATTTCTCTATCTAAAGATCTAGAAAGCCGTGCTGTATCTTAACAAGCTCAGGAAATCGTCCAATCAAACTGAATTAAAGCTTAAGTAGAGCCCCTTTTTAAACCATATGTCTGTAAGGCAATCGTGATATCAGTATGATAGTCTGGAGGGCTTGCAGAAAGTGTACAGTAGAATCTGAGTTTAAGTTTAGTAAGACTGGAAGTCAAGCTCAGAATCTTCCTTTACTGCAGAGGTGAAATTCAGCCAGTTCGAGCAGGTTTGTTAGAACCGGTAGTAAATTTTCTAAGCAGTTTGGAGAACCGGTTGTTAGAAGAAATCTCCTTTTGTTTTTTTCCACTTTACATGGTTAATCCTATAAGGAAGGCAGGAAAAAGCATTCTGGTATTTCTAGCCTACTCTTTATTGCCTGCTTATAGAAACTGCCCACCCAGTCACATGACACCCCCCAGCCACACCCACCCAACCAGTAGTAAAAAAAATCAGAATTCCACCACTGCTTTACTGACCTTCAAGAATGGCTGATGGGAAGGCATGGCAACATGCCAGAATGACAATCCAGAAGAACAATATTACCCAAAATTCCATTTCAATTCAGAGTCTACCAGCTTGATTAGTTGTACCATAGAGAAGGCAGATTATATGACAAAGATGTTCTGGGCTCTAAATAGGTCAGAGGCAGTCTATGTCTATTGTATGCTATCTGACAAATTTTTGACCTGGTCATAACCCATCCAAAGTTGAGAGAGGTGAAGAGCTGGAGAGATGAGGTTTAGTTGCCACTGGCTATTTTTACATGGATTGGCCTTCATCACTTATGGTTAGGGGAAAGAAACGTAGTCTGAGTCAATAACTAAGTACGGCCAGCCACACTCTAGCCTCCTCTTTCATGAATTATCTGGTTTTCTTCAGATAGTATTCCTTCATTAGCGTTCCCTACAGATGCTTTTGAAGCTCTTGGCACCTGTATCAAAAATAAACACACACTTACCGGGATATGGTACTCGACCTTTGGTGGCAAGTTCCGTCAAGAGTATTCCAAAGGACCAAACATCTGACTTGATAGTGAACCGACCATATAGAGCAGCCTCTGGGGCAGTCCATTTGATGGGAAATTTAGCACCTAAGGACAGAAACAGAAATGTAAATAAAAAAAGGCTGAAAACTCTCATTCAGGTTTTCTTCTCTAGGGACCACAAAAAGAGAGGACAAATGGAGATGAATTACATTCACGTGTGCGGCCATGTCTACCAACTACTTTTTATCATTCATCCACTGAAGCAATACCATAGTAATTTGAAACATACCTAATTATGTATCTTATTGGCAAATGAACCTCTTATAATGTCTTCAGAGTGAGAGGATGCCTACATCCTACTGATGCTACCTTCTTCTCTTCTGAAGCAGCAATTCTTGAGCAGATAGTATTTTATACCTAAACAGGTTAAAGAGGGATCATACCTTGTCTTGCTGTGTATTCATTGTCCTCAATCAGTCGTGCCAGTCCAAAGTCAGCTACTTTGCATACCAAGTTCTCCCCCACAAGGATGTTGGCAGCTCGGAGATCTCTGTGAACGTAGTTCATCCTTTCCACGTAGGCCATGCCAGAGGCAATCTAACATCATTCCAAAGGCAAATTAAAGTCTGAGGTAGCTTGACAATAATTTTGTTCTGCAGATTTTACTCCTTGAAGCATTAGTCAAACCAACATGCCTTATTCACATTGTATCAAGGGAAATACTGGATTATAGTCATTTGTGTAGTAAAGCCTTGTATGATGGTGATCTTAAAATATCAGTACAGGATACAGACTACATGATAGTTAATGATGAGTGAGGCTGACCATCATTTTTTTAAAAAATTACTGAGGCCTCTGCTGAAGAATTTCATGAGCGTTTGCAGAAGATAACTTATCTAAGTCAGTTAAAACTATGTAACTACAAATAAAGCTTAATTATTGTTAGTGCTTCTTTGTGATTTGGCCTGATGCACAAGCCCAAGCTATTTGCTTAATTTGTAATTCAATATATTTTGCAAAATTTTTAAAAAGTGGATTAATTCAATAAGCAGGTTATATTATTTAAATTCAGCCAATATATATTTTTCCCTGGCTTGACTCACTTCAAATTATAAGAAAAAGACTCTTCTGATGTGAATGTATTCATTAAAATGACTATATTTCATTTTATATAAATAAGTCTTAGATAATAGAATAGAATAACAGAGTTGGAAGGGACCTTCTAGTCCAACCCTGTTTATAAGATAAGATGCAATCAATTAAAACTAGATAAAACAACAACAACATAGCTCCAACAAATCCAGTGTATTAAAACTCCTAACACTGGGATCCCAAAGTTTGGGGAAACAATATTTTTTCTTTGATACACATGCTGGTACCATTCTAACTGGATGTAGTGGTGATGTCTGAACAGAAAAGTCTCAGGTTCTCTCTTTCTCTCCACACATTCCTTTGCAATGAGATGGCAGCAAACAAATTTAATAAATAAATAAAACTAATGTATCACTTCTCATGGTGGGAGACAAATAAAAACTCTTGCTAATGGTAGATCTTAATGTTCAGGCAGCTGTCCACAAGGAGTACCCCAGATATGGTGATTCCAAGCAGAGTGCTGTATATTTTTATTCACATATTTGTGAATGAGCTCTTCATGCCCATATTCAAATAGAAAGAGCACAGGAAACAGTAGATTGCTTTCTATACCCCTTCAGAACCTATCTCCCAAATGCTGTCGTGATATAGATGTGAAAAAGATGCACTATGCCTTTGCAAAGAGCTTTTTACACTCACCTGTGCAGCCATGTCCACCAACTGGGGCAGTCTCAGATACTTGCCCATCTCTCCCTTCAAAAAATCTAGAAGGCTCCCTACAATAGAAGAGACAGTTGTCAGGAATTCAAGTAGGGGAAAATCACTAAGTCATTAAGCTTTCTAACACCCTTTATTATTATCACTTAGCCACACATGTAAATTGGAGTGTAATTTTCTACTCCTTGACTTTTATTATGACATATTAAGTAAGAACTGAGTTGTGAACTGCCTATGTTGCTGTCAAGCAATCACACTTCAGTGCTTGCTAAACAGTGTATGAATTCATTCAGCCCCGATTTACAACACTACATCTTCAGTTGTGTAAATGCATTTTAGCAGTCAGCCTTGTGTTTCATATGCTATTGTATTCAGGAACACAGAAATTATAAATATAGCTAGGAGAAAGTATATTTTTCTTCCAGTTTCAGATTTCTCCTCTCTCTCTCTGTGTTGCCTATTTCAGTTTGAAGAAGAAGAAAGCATATAGAGCAGGGGTGTCAAACTGGCGGCCCGCAGGCTGGATGAGTCACTCATAGGCCACGCCCACCCCAGCTCCACGAATAGGAAAAATGTTGTGAAACGTCACATGACGGCAAGGTGACGGCACAAGTTTGACCCCAGTGATATAGAGAAATAGAAAGCAAATATAAGCACCTTTGCACATATACTCTGTTACAATGTAAATTGGCTCTTCTGAAACCACAGCATACAACTGCACCAGTTTTTCATGGCGCAGTTTCTTCATGACCTGAGCCTCCTGTAGAAATGCTTCTGGAGACATTGTCCCAGGCTTTAGAGTTTTGATTGCCACCCTGGTGGTACCATTCCAGGTCCCTGGAGAAAAAACAGAATTAGTTTTCTCAACAAGAAGCATGACTTGTACACACCTAGTTTGTCAGTTAGCAATCCCTTCAGATATTAAAAGATGTAAGCTAGCAGATTTGGGGTATGCTGATACTACAGTCACTATTATATACAGTTTATATATAAAAGAGCCATAAACCATGGTTTCTAAAGGCCAGAGATTAGACCCAAACTATATTAAGCCACAATCATGAGGAGCCATGGTGGCACAGTGGTTAGAATGCAGTACTGCAGGCTAATTCACTGCTCACTCCAGGAGTTTGATCCTAAGAGGCTCAAGGTTGATTCAGCCTTCTGTGGTCAGTAAAATGAGGACCCAGATTGTTGGGGGCATTATGCTGACTCTGTAAACCACCTAGAGGGATGTATATAAGTCTAAGTGCTATTGCATATCCAAAAGAATTGGTGCAGAATACAATTACTTTCAAAAGCAATAATTTTGTGAATTTGATACACAAATGTTTCACTTCCAAAACTTCCACACTGTTCTCTTATAAATCCACAATTCAGAAAGAACTAGAATCAAAATGTAAGAGAAATGAATGTTAAGTTAATTTTAAATTTTGTATCCCCTTCCTAACAAGTTGGAACTACAGGTAGAGTTCTAATTCCACATGCAGTTCTGTGATAAATGGAAAAGCAAAAACAGTCCTCCAGTCTGGTATAAAACAGGCTCAGCCCCCTTTAATTAAAATGATTAAGAGATCCTCTTGGATCTGGTTTCCTCAGACATCTTATACTACTGCTCTCAAGGTACACCGTCCCTACTACTGCTCTCAAGGTACACCGTCCCTAGGCGCAGGGGTCTTCAAACTTGGCAATTTTGTGACTTGTGGACTTCAACTCCCAGAATCCCTCAGCCAGCAAACGCTGGCTGAGGGATTCTGGGAGTTGAAGTCCACAACTCACAAAATGGGAGAGGGGGCGGTATATAAATTAAATAAATAAATAAAATAACAGAATGTTCAGCTCATCCATACTGAATCATCTTGTAACTAGACTTTCTGTATCTCATCTGAGAACATTCATAATATCAATACCCAATGCAAAGGTATTAGTATTTAGTAGATGGCCAATATCTGTTTGAGATGTGGAGATTGATCCCATTATCCTTGTCATAATCTTCATTGATTTCAATGAGTCTGCTCAGAGGATTACATTTGGAAACTTCCCACAATCTTCTATATTTGATAATTATGTGTTTGAATACTCTTATTCGTTTGTTCATTGGTTTACTGATTTGCATGCCACCTCAGTCAGTGAAGTAACTCTAAGCACCTTACATGTTTGGATTAAAATAGCCATTGAATAATGAAATAGTAAACAGAATTAATGCACGGTTACTACAAGATCCCACATTCTTTTGGTGCAAGTTCACCAGCTAATATCATACTACTAAAGCAGCTGTTATAACTGACTCTACATCTTTTGCTATAGTGAGTCATAAAACAATGCAGCTGATTCTTTAGCAACTCAACAATCACCTCTGAAGTCACAAGACAGCCAAAAGTGAAAAGTTTGCTCTAAGTGCTTTTCCATGCCTGAAAATACATTTTCAGAAATGCACCGTTCATCAGATAAAATGATTGTGTCTCTTGTTGGAAATTCTTACCCATCCAGACTTCTCCAAAGCAGCCTTGTCCAAGTTTGACCTCTAGCCGCAAAGATTCCCGGGGGATTTCCCAAGCATCTTTTGCCAAGCCCTGTGTCTGAGGCTTGCTGGTTGGGCAAACATTAGTAAGACGGTGGCACAAACCATCAGCATGCTCTGTGAAAGAATAAAATCAGTTGCAGAATGTAAGAACACCTATGAGGACCCAGATTGTTGGGGACAATATGCCAATATTGTAAACTGCTTAGAGAGAGTTGTAAAGCACTATGAAGCGATATATAACTCTAAGCACTATTGTTATTTATTTATTTTACACCAGCCTTATTTTCATTTTAACTTTCCATTACTTGACTGGAATTAATATATTTATTCTACTTTATGTTTCATTATAGGGTGCCTGGCAAACAAATGAGTCCCAGTTCACAGCACGTTAGGTCCCTCTGATTGAATATCTCCTACAAGGTTGTCCTCATTTAGTAACCACAGTTGGAACCAATAGCAGCACATTAAATGAAGTGGTTATGAAACATCAAATTTTCCTTTACTTTACTGACTGCAGATTGGTTACCTTTTCATCACTGTTGTAAGTAGTCTCTAGTAAGACAATCATTAAATGAGGACTATTAATACGTTGGTTTAGACATTACTCTATTTGCACACTTTTGAGTTATGAACTTTTACCCATACAAATAAACCGGTGTGTAACTCTTGGAAATTGGGCAAAGGTACACTATAACTAACCCTGCTTTCTCCTGATTTCTGCTCACATACTGGTCACTGATCTTTATGCATACCGTTTATTGTTTAGTTGTGCAGTGACTGTGTGTGTGGATCAATTGCAGTGATTGTGAATGTTTGCAATTAAGCACAAGAGTGATTATTCTGCTTGTTTAGATTTATGAATAAAGCAGACTTATGAACAGCATTTTGGAACATAGTCTGTCAGTACAGGAATGTCTATTCATTGAATATATACATACTATTCAGTGTATCACTGTATCAGTCACAAAATGTATACTTTATTTTTCAAGAGCAATGAACAGAAATCTCATATTGCTTGCACTGATAGTTCAAAGGAAAAAAAGCCATATACTGTCAAGCATTAGAACAATTAAATTTGGATCCAATTATGCAATATTTTATTGTTCATTTCATATTTAATACTTGATTACTTGATGTGGAATGTCCTTCAAATATAGTCCAAACATATTAACTCTTTTTCTTATTCTGAGGTATCTTGGACAGGATCCTTGTTGAGAACACAGCTCTCATTAGAAGCTTAAATGACACTTACTGGAATAATAAGCCACTAATTGCTGAAGGCTGCTGAACTGTGTACGGGATGTGATATAAAAGCCACCATTGTCCAGTTTGCGAATTTTGTAGTGCTTCACATTGAGACCCTTGGCATTGTCAAAATCTGAGACAGAGAGACAGTAGGCACCTGTAAAGAAAAAGTGAAATCAATTTAAGCCTATAATCTTAAAGATAATTTGCAATCAATATTTATTAAGACTGATTAACACAATATGACAAGGCTATATTTTGTGTCTAAATATATGTACATTTTTCTTCCTTCCTTCCTTCCCTTTTTTTCAAAAAATTATCAATCCTAGAAAAAAAAACATCAATCTCCAAATAAGTGAAGATTTCACATCAAAGCATACATGCGATTAGTTCATATGTTTTATATATATTACATGTCTCTTATACAATGCAACTGATTCCATTTCACAATGGCATTTTAGAATAGGGAAAATACTGAATGCATACATAAGCAAATCTGTCAAAGCAGAATGTCTTGATCCCACTTATATAAAAGCAGATGCTAATGCTACAGTCACCAGGATAGCAGCTTCACAGCAGGATTAAGATCTGGGGAAGGGGAATGCAGAAGGGACATTTTTGAAGGAAGCAACCCAGAAACCCAGGCTGGTCTAATTATGGCCTGCAGATGAATCGGTTTTCATTCTGATCCTGTCAAACCTTACCAGCTAATTTGTAAGGGGTTAACACAGAAGGCCTTGATGGCAGGTCTTTGCTACAATTCTTAAGCAGAAGAAATCCATAGGGAAAACCACTTTCTCCTTTGCTGTTCAGTGCTCCAATTAAATGGAAAAATGATGCTCTATTAATATGACTGTGGTATCAGTTTCAGGTTATTACACAAAATTCAAGATTCCAAAACGTTTTCAAAACATAATACAGTTCTGAATTAGATCCTTGCTTCCTCTATGATTTGTATCTTCACCTCAAAATCTGGCCATGGGCAACACTTTGACCACAATTAATAACACAATCTAAATGATTAACACCAAAATGCTTAGAAACTTTTGTAAAGGTTTCAGAGATGATTAATAAAGCATATTATTAACATTGCTGTTTAACATTTATGAAGATTTTTTGAAAATGGCTCAAATCTTTTTATTCCTATCACATTCATCCTCATGGTCAGTGACCTTTTTTAGAAACGGATGTTTAATCTTATTATTTCAAACAGTTTTCACTGGGAATTTGGCTAACAAAACTGGATTAACAAAACTAAATTAGACATGCTTTATTTTTATTTGGGAGACAAATCACTCATGGATAACTTTGAGTCCTATGATTAGCTTGTCTGGACCAACTCACTGAAAATGAATAATGGCAAGCAAATGAGTGATCTGAAGATACGTTGAATGTTGAATGTTGTATGCTCTCTTGTGCCAAGTCCACATCAGCTACAAAAAATACTTGATTTTAAAAACTACTCAGACCCAAAAGCTGAGATTCCCAGTAGTCTGAAATTTATGCCACTGTTATTATTTTTCTCTAAATATTTATATGTGAGACCAAGACATACAAGCAAATTTTACAATTCTAGGTGTGTTTCACTATATATGGGTGCTAAATCAGTTCTGTGCTTGTGCAGATTTTATGGCTAGTACATGCACTGTTTGTTCTTTTACTCATAATCACAATCTCTATAACCTGTTCCATAAATGTAACAAACATCAGCTCCTTGGCAGAGTAGAAAGAGAAACCAGTGTTTCCTGTTGCTATTAGTTACTCAGCAATTTCCCCATCCAATAATCTCGTTTCTACAGTATTTTATTTTATTTTTACAAAAAAGAGAAGTACAGGACTGAAGTCTCTGTTTACATTTAAATCCCATCCAGTTCTCCACCCTTCACACCAGTATAGAAGAGGATGTAGCCTCCTTCATAGAACCAAATGTATGTATTGTAGATAGAATGGACAAGGAGGGATAGTAAGGATGTTATTAACATAAGAAACTGCTTGCCATTATACTGTATATCAGGCAAGAAAAAAGACCCTTGGAGAGACAATACATGCTCTAAGACCCCAAGTCTGAAATGTCCCTCTACTCTACTACTGCCTACATTTAAAAGCAAGTTTAACCAGTTTTTACATGGCTGCAATAGTTTATTGTTCTTAAACTAAGATAACCCATATTAACTACTGCAGATAATTGCTTTGCATTGTCCCCGACACATGGCATAAATAGAAACCTGACAGAGGAACCACTACTTCAAGGCTAACAATTCTAGTTATTGCAGTCTGAAAACATTACATTTTGCTGCTTTAAAATGACAGGAAACTCTGGGAACTGCAACATGTGTAATGTAAACACAGGTATTAACACAAGTCTTAAAAGACAAAGAATCCAAATTCTTCCTCATCTCTAGAAAACAACAGGAAACTGAAAGCCTCTCCCCCCAGTGTGTGTGATGTGGACACATCCATGCTGAGTTCTTGCGTAATTAAATATTTTAAAAGTGTTAATTACAGTCCATGACCACTGAGAAATTGCTGATAAGTAGGATGAATGAGAGATAATCCCTAGTTTGAATATAGTGGAGGGTAGACGAAGATGGTGGTTTATCCATTAGAAGTTTGGGAAACATCCTTCTACAGGTGGAGGAAATCCTATTGACTGAATTTCTAATACATTCTCCTGTAAGCATCCTTTTCTTTTCCAAAGATTATTACCTTTTGTGGTCTCACTTTCTCTTGCCAGAAAAGTTCCTCGGGGATTCTCTGGATTGAGCAGTAATCGTTCAGATTCTCGGCGGGTTATCTTGCCAAAATACCATCTGCAAAAGTAGAACACAGATAAATGTAGCGAGATCCCATGTTTGTTTAAATCACTGCAAACATTTCTGCAGACAGGAATCCAATATTTTCTCCTCTAAATATGTAGCCTCCAAAGGATAAAGGTCATGCCAAAATAATTTCAGTCAACAGGAAAGAATGATGGTATTTTTCAGCTACATTCTAGATAGCAAAAGTCTAGATTTGGCAATGATTAAAAACCTCGTTACATTTCAGCCCCTTCAAAATATTGCATCATCTGAAAGCAAGATTAATAACAATGTGAGGTTTTGAGAATGTACACATTTTAAAATGATTTTAATTTAATAGATAGAATATTAAATACTGTTTTGGGATGGGTAAAGCATTTTGGGATGGATTAACATCACTACATTTCTAGGGCCTATATTGCCACAGTTTATAAGATTCTAAGATCTCAGAATTCAAGTAGGAGATAGCATATAAACATTGAACTGGCACCACTCATTAAATATTTTAATTAGGGATCCTTTCCTTGGATGTGTTGATGTTCCAGCTTCATAGCTTTTCAAATATGTTTTAATCTGATCTAATCACTCTGTACTGTGCACTGTTAAAAACACTTGTTTAATCTGTAATGTGCACTGTGTACAAGTTTACATTAAGCTCTAAAGCTTTCAGTTGGTGTCAGAAGCATTAAATGAGGAAGCAGTAAACATCAAGGTGTTGTAAAATATAATAACCTCCATAGAAGTAGCCATTCTGTTACTCTGGAATTAACCATTCATAAATACAGCCAGACAAAAGGCAATAATAATAATAATGCAAAATCAAAATTGACTATCTCACTGGTACAAGATGCTGTGAGAATGGCCATTGATTTAGACGACTATAAAAAGAAACTAAATCAATTTATTATGCCAATCAGCAGGTAGTTTGCTCTTCAGGCAACATGTCATTAAATGCTGAGGCAGTACCCTTCCTTTGAAAGAAAGGCTTCACAATGCAAAGGAGCACATATGAGAATCTCTCTTCAAATCATTAAAGCAACTACACCTTCTTTCAGACTCATATATCTGCCTTGGAAGCTACCCCCAGTTGTCAAGTGTCCAGGATTCCTTCAGTTCAGCATTCTAGATTCTCCCTTTACAAAACATTAGTAATAAAATAAAATAAAAATAAAGCAACACTTTCCAGAATCTCTTCAATCTTAGACTTGAAGGGAGAGGCCAATAATGTATATCAGTTCCCTATAGCTTGTAAACATTCCCTAGATCAGGGGTGGGCAATTATGGCTCCTTCATGACTTGTGGACTTCAACTCCCAGAATTCCTGAGCCAGCCATGGCTGGC